>SKCR01053179.1:0-30519 GCA_019454045.1 Zanthoxylum bungeanum | reverse complement strand
CCACGAGATAAATGTAGTGCTTGTGCCAGTGATTATCAGTTTGTGTTAATTTTTTATTTTTTATGGAAACAAAACTTGTATTTATTTTAGTTAACAGTGGGGTCTAGAAAAAATGAACAATGAACATGGACTCATGGAGTGCTTTGAATTGACAAATGTTTTGAAACCGACATCATTTTACATGTCTGATAAATATAACATGATGTGCTATGTCAAGATTTTTGCATTTTCTTTGACATATGTGTGCAAAAAGTACATTAAATTGCCAAAACTTGAATACTCCATGACTTCCATTCTTCTATTTGTTATACCTGTTTACTTATTTTAATTTTTCTTTCAATCATATAACAGCCAAATAAATAAAGTTTCTGTTGCAAGTCACTTGTCATATGATTGAAGAGATGGCCCCACGTCAATCTACAGGATATGTTGAATTGACCCTGGATGGGTGCATGGCATTGCTCAAGGCGAGGAAATTTCAGGTTAAATGCCAACTACTGGCCACAAGTTGTCCTATCTTGTATTTTTGCTTTGGTCCTTCTTGGAGTGACTGTGATCTTGAGTGGAATCCTGTGTTTCTTTGTCTTCTTATAGGAGATACTCTATAATGGATGGGACCATTTTATGGAGATGAAATAGATGAGAATGAAATGAAGGAGACCTGCCGAAATGGTCACATTGGCTGGTTTGGTTGAACCTATGGATTTTAATCCTTGTTGGTTTGGTTGAACCTATGGATGTTAATCCTGCTGCTGGATGTGTTACCACTGATGATGATGGTCTTGGTTTTTTTTATGATGATTTGATGGATTAGTTGATTGATGTGGGGTCATCGTACTTGAAGTAAGCAGTGAGATAAGGTAGTAAATAATTGTTAGTGGAAAGTAATGTGATGATGTCAAATTCTAATACTTGTAGTCTGTTGTGCAATATCCCATAGTAAGGTGCTGTTTGTATATTTTCAATTGACCCTGAGCTATATATGATTCAATTTCTGGTTTCCTTAGCTTATTTAATTTGATCCTGTCTTGCTCATTCTTCTTGCTTTTTGAATTTTTGGTTGGAGTTGGTTATTGGTTTTCCAACCTACTAGCCAAGTCCTCCTGGGTTGAGTTTGCGGATCATGATAGGAAGCTCTGATTAGTTATAAGATCTTAGAATGAATATATCATTGACATGTTCTGTGTCCCAAACATCACAGGTGCAAGAGGAAAAGGTCCAACTTCAGGTAACTTTTTTAATGAAATTCTTTTGCAATGCTTCTCCATCTAGCTATCTTTTTCTGTCTTGTTCTTAATTCTGTCCGGGGACGTAATATTATTTCTTGGTCAGCTACAAATTTTCGAGTTGCCAGAACTGGAGTAGCAATGGCAAATGGAGGAAGAAGAAATCATCCTTTGATTGGAATTCCCTTCCTTTTTATTATAATGGCTACTATTGGACTTGGGGGATTTAATTCTACCAGGTGATTAGCAGAATCGATATCGATGGTCATCTTTTGTTTAGAATCATTCTATTACAGGGATCTAATTGGTTATAAATTCCCCTTGTATTTGTTTCTTCTCAGGGCTTATAAAAAGCAAAAAGAGGCATATCCTTCTCACAATCCATTCCTTACCCAAAGGGCCAGGTTTAATTAGTTATCGATCTGAGACCATGTAGGTTTTCAGTTAACATCGAACTTAAAACGTACTTGTGATATGTTATATTCGAAACATGATATGGGTTTGTTATATGCTTCAAAATTTTATTTGACCTTTTATTGTAACTTCATGCCATTTTCCAAGTCTTTTAATTTTTGTGTCCCCATAATATATCTGATTGCCGCGATTTTAGTGAGGTGGCTTGAGGTTGTAGGGTCGGCAATTTTTACCGAGTTGTATAATACATTCGAGTTGTATTAATTGTTACAAAAAATAAAAAATAAATTTCTTGCCTCCATTTCTTCTCTCAAGTTTAAGTTTCTCTTAAATGTATGGTACGTAAATATATTGGATATTTATTTTAGAGGTGTATATGTCATTTTTTACGTAACTTTGGGTGTATATTTGTTATTTTATGAAATTTTAGGAGGGTAAATATCCATTTTCCAATTGTTATGGTGTATATGTCCATTTTCGAAATTTCCTTTCCACAAAATTTTGGAGTTTTTATGTCATCTTCCATTATAAATAAAATAAAAAAAATAAAAAAAAAAAATCTTTTCAGTTTTTGTTGAGTTTGTATTATCAATTTTACACACAAATAATGGTTAAAGTTGGGTTTTCTCAAAAACTTTTAAAATATTTAGTTTTTCTGTAAGTTTAAAAAATATTATTTTTCCACCCAGATGTTAACACGTTAGAATTTGCTGATGTCATAAGAATATTTCAGTCATTGATAACGTCATGGTGGAAAAGTGAAATTTTTTGAATTTTGGGTGGAAAAGTGAACACTCTTTAAATTTCGAGTGAAAAAAACACTTTAATAGATGTTGAAAAATTCATTGAAGAATTATAAATTTTCAAGTGTTTATATATGTAGGGATGACAATTATATCTGAAAAGATTTGAAAAAATCTGGATCTGCATTCAAAAAATACGAATTGGAATTTAAATTTATAAGATATGCACGGATCTAGATTCAGATCGTTTGACTAAAGGACTGAGAGTGTAAATGAATGAAAAAATATAACTTTGACTATAAATATGATAAAAAAAAACAGTTGTCTCACAAAATGCAGATCCAGATATACATGGATCCGAATTTAGATGTGCATTTGCATTTTTATGGATTCGGATGTGATATTATTTGTGTAGATTTTCCGATATTTAAATCCGTAAAAAAATCCAAACTTTTTATATTTTTTAATATCTTTAAGTTATTTTATTTAAACAACTAAAATAAAAATAAAAATAAAATTCATAATTAAACAATATCTGTTTAACTTCCAAAACACATTTACAATTAACAATCTATCCAAAATAATTTAAATATAAAAGTGTTCACTTTTCCACCCAAAGTTCAAAGTATGTTCACTTTTCCACCCTAACATTATCAAATAATCGAAATACCCTTATGACGTTAGCAAAATTCCAAAGGTGTTAACGTCTGGGTGGAAAAATGAACATTTTTAAAATTTCGGGTGGAGAAATGAATATTTTAAAATATTTTGAGTAAAACTAAACTTCAACAATTCTTTTGATGGGAAAATGATAATTTCCCTTCAAATAACTATTTTGCCTCACACAATCTCAAATTTTGAGTTTTTAGGAAAAGTTGTTAAAACTTTTTTAAGAGTCGTAAAATACCCTTATTTAATTTAAAATCTTATTTTTGTTAGGGTTGGTGCTCGGAGTGCCAATCTGAATTGTATTTATGTCTTACTCATGAATACGAACAATTCCTTTTTTTCCATAATATTACGTATTTATGGTAGCACCTCTTGTTTTTATATACGTATTCGATCTAGTTACGATATATTGAAACTAAATATAATTTAGTGATATGTATATATTAGACAAAGACCCCAGGATTTACAACATAGTGCGCAGTTACAATGTAGTTTGTAATTGATATTGGGAAGTGTCACTATAAGTTGTATATTCTCAAATAAAATTTCTGGTCAAGATTTACTAACACGGGTCGGTTGGTAAAATCCGTTGAGACCAGTACACGTCGTATATCGGAATTTGGTCTGATGGTTTATCTCAATGAACCATGAGTCTCGGGAGACTCGTATAGACGTGTAGGTGTTTATTTGATAAACACTGAATGACTCACCGAAGATTTCCTAATAGATGGTACACCAACGTTAATAGGAATCTTCTCGGGTTCAGTAGCATAGTGATCATTTGACTTGAGATACCACCGTGGATGTATGAGGTATCCTCTACACTTTGATGGCAGTCACGTCACCAATTTATTTAGATCAGACCTCCGTCTGTTTATTAGGTGTGGACTGATCCTCAGGATATCTTGTGTGTATCAAGATAGGATTCGTCAGTTCTATTTATAGAGCATAGGTATTCAATATGGAATTAGCAATCTGTTAAATCCATGCGCTCGTGGTACACTGTAGATAGAAGTATTTTTAAGTGTTATTTAAAAGATTACGAATGATATATATATATTATTATATATAATATATATATATATATCTCTAGGATAATCCGGATACCTGTGACGGATGGAACATATAGTATGCGATGACCTCGACCTATATGATTCAGCGAATTTATCTGTGGTCGTTATAATTTACGAGTGGGTAAATTATGGACACGAAATTAGATTTCGTGACGGATATGTCTGAATCTAGAGATTCTCACTAATGAAACATACTCGTAGAGCATTAGGGCAACATTTATAATAATTTTGATTATTTATAAAATCGTTTAACGGTTAAACGAAAAAGATACATGCTTAAGGTTTTTTCGGCCATATCCTAGTTAATGTGTACTGAATTTAATAATACATAATTTTATTAAATACACATTAATTAATTGTTAAATAAAATATTTGACATATGTTACAAATATATGTATTATGGAATATTTAAAGTAATATGATACATATATTTATATATTTGTATTAAGTAATTATCTAATTATTTAATTGTTAAATAATTATAATAACTAAATGCAATTTATCTTTATCATGATTATGGTTTATATGGCCAAATCTAATTGGTTCACTTGTTGGAAAACATTTAATGTTGAAGTGTTCAATTGAATAAGTAAACTTAACCTTTTTATTATTATAAAATTTGAAGCAAAAATGAAAAAAAATACCCTATAGGGTTTCGGCCAAAATGGTGTGGGTATATAAAGTTTTGTTTCATTTTTTCCTCTCATAAGTTTAAGCCTCAAAAGTTTACAAAGAGAGAGAGTGTGAGAAAAATAGAAGAATTAAGAAGAAATCAAAGAAAAGTGGAGATTAGTAGGTAATTTCTAACATTCTTTGTATAAAAAAATATTCTATGATTCTTAGCTATAACATATGATATGTACATGTCTCTCTACTCTCTTTTTTTGTAATAAGATGTTTGGAAGCTTGGATGAAATATATAAGCATATATGTTGAACAAAGTTTGCTTATTAATGGTTAATAAACACACTTTTGGTCATTGGATGACTTGGTTGTCATTCTAGAGTTGTTACGCCACTCAATGATGACCTAGAATTGTTCTTGAGTTGTTTCAAAGTGGTGAGATTTGTTTGGTGTTGTAGAGATTTGATTAAAGTGTTGGATTATGTTAATTTTGGTTAATTTGATTAATTGAAAAATTAAGGTTTATAACCTAAACCAAATTGGGGATTTTCATATATATGTTGTATTTTGATACATATGAGATGTATAAATTATTTTAGTAGTGATTGGAAATCACCCAGTCTTATATTTGACAAATTAGAACCAAAATGATCAAAATATAAAGTATTGGGACCTCGCGGTAATTTGGGAAATTCTGGAAAAAAATTTATGGGTTGTATTTTACTGTATATAAGATGTAAAAATTATTTTGGTAGTGATTGGATATCACCTAATCTTGTATTTGACAAATTAGGACCAAAATGATCAAATTATAAACTATTGGGACCTTTCGGTAATTACTGAAAAATCTGGAAAAATTTTCAGAATTTTGTTTTCATGTATATTTAATGTACAAATTATTTTAATTGTGATTGTAAATCACCTAGGCTTGTTTTGAACAACTTAGGACTAAAATGATTAAAATTGAAAGTTATTTTGTTTTTGAGTCCAAGAAAAATTAAAGAAATCGGAAAATTTGATTTTCCCGCATTCCGCTGTGTTACCCGGGTAATCCGCCAAAAACCCCCAACAAAATTGGTATCAGAGCGAGTTTGATTCTTGGCCCATGATATGATTAGCCCTTAAAATTTTGATATTTAGTCTAATCTTTACTTGATGTATGCATATGTTATTTAATTTGATTAAATAAAGGTGTATGATACTTTGCGAAAAATCCCTATTTAATAAGGTTTAAAGTAACTTGTATTAGGAATACTTGTTTCTTGGTCCGCATTGTCAGTACGAATGTGAATGTTTTCTTGATGTTGTATGTATCGTGGTAAAGTTGTGCAGTTATGGCAGATGGTAGTTCATTTGCGCCGGTAGAACTTATATGATAAGAGACAAATTCAAGTGAAAGTGGAAATCCTGAACGCGCCAAAGCTGCCAGGACTACATCGGTAACTTGAGTTTGTCACTGACAAGTGAAGCCTTGATACTCCTCATGTGAACGTGCCAAAGCTGTCACAACGAGAAACGGTCAGACCAACATCTGGAGTCACAGTGAGTGTGATTGACAATGAGTTGTCTACTTGTGAATATACGTAGGTGAGAACGTGCCAAAGCTGTGAGTCGAAATATATTCATAGTGTCTGTTGGACAATTATGACCCATCGCGTCACTATTTGTAAAAGACATTGTGGTTTTTGTACAAATTAACTGTGTGACAATGGAAATTGCTATTTTATCATTTTGTAATTAGATTACTTGAATATATAAATGATAAAAGTCCTTATGATTAGTTCCAGATTATAAGATATAAGACAATATCAATCCACAAAGGTTTAATCATTAATATCTCTAGTCGTAGTATTATCGAGACTGGACATCGATAATGCGGAATATACTAGTATTACACTTGTGAGTGTTATGGAAGCGTAACAACATAGTTCTCATATATTTAAGTATTAGATACTTATGCAAGTGTGATAAGAGGTTGTGTTTACCGATGGTACGGAAACAGCTTCACTCTGGATAGACCCTGACCGCGTAAACACACACGTATAACGCAAGTGCACGTATCGTTCAAGTAGTATAAAAATATCGATCCCACGAGGACTTAATTCCTATTGTTGTTATTAATTATTGATACTATTTATTTACTGTATCTAATTATAGGGAGAAGTGAATTGATTGCTTTTAGTCGGTTGAATGTGGTTTTGCAAAATAAAAATAAAAACAGACTCAAAAGAAAATACTAAGGAAAATAAAAGAAAAGACTCAAGGATCTAGGGTCGTGACTCCACACAATATTATTATAAAGATGAATTGATTCTCTTATCTATGTGTAAAATTAATTGCTAACTGGAACACGAAAATATGCAAAAGCCTCTGTCGATGGTCAGACGCAAATACCCAGTATAACCCAATTGAACCATATGTCTATGTCAACCAAATTACCTGGATTCATTAAGATTAAGTTCCAATTATGGCTACCCCCGCCCGACAGGTATATGTCTATCCTGTAAGGAAATCTATTAAAGGGTTATCTATCCTCAAGGAAGATCGTGGGCTATTGAATATAAGACTGAAACCTAAAATCCCTATGTCTAGTTCATTTTAAGTTTACCACATCAATCTTATTGGTGATCAGACAACAAGAAGCATTAGCTTAAGACTCAATAAACAAACTAAAGAATTACCCATAATAAAGAAAATCAATTATTAAGTGTGGATATTGTGTTTCATCACTTCCCTAGAATAAAAATAAAATGATGGGGTTAGAGGATCCACATTTAATATTTCTTATCTAGGAATCTCACTTATTATAAAATATAAATTATTTTCTGTTCTGCTTTCTCAAGAATTAATAATGTTAACATTTAAAACCAACCATATAGGCTGTATCCATTTAGTCCAATTACACCCCATATAGGCGGTAATTATCTGTCACATAAAGACCAGCCATATAGGCGGTAAAGTAATTTATATTTAACCCGACCATATAGGCGGTAATAAAGTCTGACATTAATTAATCCGGTTAAATTATAATTTATAAATTATAGTTAAGTGAGATTTACCTAGATAATTATATTAAAGGTTTCACCTTTTACCCCAGCGAAAATTTAACTACAAAACATAAAGTAATAAATAAAAAGCTGTAATAAAAACTAAAACTAAAAATATATAATTTTATTATTACAAGACTAGATGCTTCCTATGAAATCACTGAAAAAATCCCAAGGAAAGCACACCAAATGAAGTGAAGAGGAGCTGAATTTATAGGCAGATTCGGCATATGGCGTCGCGACGCGTAGGGTCTTGGAGTCGCGACGTCAGCACGCGGTTTTGGTCCACGCGTGTTCTGTCGGAAGAATCTGGTGATGACACGTGTCATGCGGTGAAGTTGGTGCAATGAGAAGACGACATGTGGCACACGGTGATTGGCTGAGCTTTCGGTCCAATGAAAAGTTGACACGTGGCACAAGCTTAGGATCGGTCAAATGAGAGGTCGACACGTGGTAACATGTGATTTGTCCAATATTCGGTCCAACGAGAGATTGACACGTGGCACGCGCTTGCTTTGGTCTAATGAGATTTCAACACGTGGCAGCCGATGCATTTTAGCAGATCTTCTGTGATGATGACACGTGGCACGGCACACGTTAGCAAGATCGGCGCACGTTAGCAAGTCTAATTTTTCAGATTCTGACACGTGTCCTTCGGTGCACGTTAGTATGGCTGGCGCACTTTAGGCGTCGCGACGCGGCCAAATTACCGAATTGCCATTTTTGCCAATTTTCACTGTTTTGCTCCAAATTACCTCCAGAATGTCCTGAAACTTTATTTATCTACAAAATAACACAAAACACATCAAAATATTCACAAAACTCAAGAAACTATACAAAATATTAGGTTAAATGAGTGAGAAATAGTGATAGATTTACCACTCATCACACCCCAAACATAACATTTTGCTAGTCCTCGACCAAAACACAAAATAAAATAAAATAAAATTAACTAAGCCACTTTCGTAGGGATCACGGTTGCATTTAGCATATGCAACAAGCCTTTAAAACCCCTAGGTGTCTCTAGTGGACGAGTTGTAGTCTCGTGAGGGTTTACAACAATGATACCCACAAACTTTTACAAAAGTAAAAAGAAAGTAAAACTAATGCACAAAAGCAAAAAGACAAGAGAAAAGAGAATAAAGATGTTAGTGACTAATTAGGTGAAACTTCTACTCCAAGTTACTAGTTGTTTTGTTTCTTTCTAAATTACCGAAAAAGTAAATTCTCCGATTATTTTTACCATTCACTATATACACAGCCAACAAAATATTAACAACTCATTTTTGCCCACAACAGTCATAAGTGCAGTTGATAAGAGAGTAATATTTTTGTCCTGAAGTTTTATCAGAATTCACACCTTTTTGCAGCAATGGAATAATTTTTCTGATTTTTCTAATTATTTCTTTGATTTTTCTATATTTCTTTTTATTTATATACAATATCTTCCTTCTATGTAGCGAGTGTTGGGCCGGTGGCTCCCAAACCAGTTGGCTTTAGGGCACCATGTGTTAAAACACCCATACGGACTTAATTTCTCAGACTTCAGATATATAATTTTTGCAGCATCTTTTATCAATGTAGCGAGCTTTGGCCAGTGACTCCCAAACCAGTTGGTTTTAGGGCACTAGGTGTTAAAACACCATTACAGACTTAATAACTCGGATCTCAGTTTTTTTTTTACTCCAATGCTTTTTGAGATGCTTCCTCCAATTAAACTAGAGCACTGAATATACAAACTTTTCAATTTTAGCTCATGTCCGTATGTTACTATGCATATTGAAATACCTACTAACTGAGCATATGAAGATCCATTTTTGTCAGTTTTATGGAGAAATTACAAATAAATAATTTAAAAGGAAAAACAAAAATTAACTTATTTCAAAAATGGTTTGAGATACGTCTCAGGAGTGAAAACTCCTTACTCAGCTATCTCGTACCAATTCACCTTTTTAGTCAAAATAAAAATACAAAAATGCAAAATATTTTTGTAAAATTTGAAAAAGTTTCAAATTTTTTTTTATTTGAAGGAAAATTTTGAACTAAAAATAAAAACAACACACAATTAAAAATAAGGTTCTAATCAACTAATTCCCTCCCCCAAACCTAAATGAGACATTGTCCCCAATGTCTTAAACAGTGGAAGAAGAGTTTAGAAGATAATACCTGGTTAGCTGAAATTTTCAGGAAAAATTACCGAGTAAGATCTATGTCCAATTTACGATTCTTACCATTATCGTTATTTGACCATTTTTAGTAAAATTTTGGCAGAATCACCTCTAAAAACTCAAAATTTCCCCAAAATTCACCCTAAAACTATCATCCAACTTCGCCCCTAAATCTACAAAATTCACAAATCCAACACTTCCAAAGTCTAATCAATCGAATTTAACACTCCCAATACCACACAAATTACCAAATTTTCTTCCAATTTTCAATGTTGATAATTTAAAATTCGGACATGTGCTTCTTCAGTTTTGTCCTCGACAGTGGGTGCCTCTGTTGGATATTGGTAGTTGGTGTTTTAGTCACTGGTTCAAGCTTCTGATTCAGTCTTGGCAAGGGTGGGTTCTGTGGTCTCGATAAGGGGTGGTTGTGACTCGGCGAAGGCTACTCTCGGTGCGACTGTGCAAGGCTCGGCAGTGGCTCGGTTTCTGGGCAAGGTAGTGGCTCGGTCACGGCAAGGGTGGCTCAGTGAAGGTTCGGCAAGGCTCGGAAGGCAACTCAAGGTGGTGTTGATGTGGTTGTGGGTTGATTCGGTCTCAGCAGTATGGATCTCGGTTTGATGGTGGCTCGATTGAGATGGGTTCTAGTTTCTGTTAGGTTTGTGGTTTGGTTTTGGCAATGGGTTGGTTTGACTGAGATGGGTCTTGTTGGTTGATTTGGCTCACGGTGGGGATGAAGGCTCGGTTGTGGTGGTTGTGAGTTGAGAGAGAATTGTGAGATCTGTGAGGGAAATGGGTTCTGTTCTCGGCGGCTTGCTGTTTTTAGGCCTGTAATCGATCCAGCGTCGCGACGCTAGGTCATTTTTTTTTGGCACAAACCAAGTCTTCCGACGGATAAATCATTTGGGACGCGTCTCAAGAGCTGACACCTTACTCGGCCGTCTCTACCTGGATTGACTTTATATCTTCGTGATTTTGTCAAATTTTTATTTTGTGAATTCCCGCTTGCACTAGCTTGCTTTGTCCTGAAAAATTCCGTTTTTATTTTTCCTGCAAAACTACACACAAATTAAAAAGTTCACACAAAATATGAAAACAAATTACAACAAATTGCATGGGTTGCCTCCCTGCTAGCGCTAAATTTTTTGTGTTCAGCCAGACATGACTGAAATCAATCTGTTAAGGAGGTTTCAATGTCGTTTTGGATGTCCGATTAAAGATAATCCCGTGAGCGTTGCTTTTGAATACTCATTTCCAACGGTAAAGTGGCAAAAAGAATTTTGTCTCATTCACTGCTTGTGCACCTTTTTTATCTTTGTTGCTCCAGTGCTTCCTGAAAAGAAAGAAAGAAAATCATGAGGTCTCGTATGGGCTTGACTTGGAATGGAAGTTCCATTCTATCAAGCTTCTTGGTGATGTCTTTGATTTGTACTCCCCAAAACAGTGATGTTTCGCTGAATTCACCGGATCTTCAATTTTATCTGACAATTGCTCCTCCATTTGCTCTGTTTCTTGTTCCACCTTTTCTTCACAGATGAATTTTAAAATTTCTGTATTCAGCTCTTCATCTGTCATCTGTGAATTGCATGCTTCAAAATTATCAACCTGAGGATGAAAAGAAATGTCAGATTTTAGGTCTTCATCCTCTGATCTGTGTGAAATGATTGGCTCAGGTAGATGTTCTTCAAAATTTGTGCAATGGATGCTCCAAGATCTTCATTTTGAGGATACAGAATTTCATCCTTAAGTGTGACGCAGTTGGTACAAACAGCTTAGTTTCATCTTCGTCAGAGTCAGAATAATAAAAATCAAATCGAGACTTTGCCGGTTCGGGCTCCTGAACTGATACCTCTGGTTGTTGATACTGCTTAGCCTCTTCCTCTGTTGAAGTGTCATTGTGAAATGATTGGTACTTGAAGGCTTCACCTGAAAATGGTCCTTGAGGTATGTAGCTCTGGTTTTCTGTTAATTGTCTGATCTGCTCAGTCATTCTCTGAATGGATTCTGCTTGACTCTGAAATTGTGCATCAATTTGAGCTTCCCGTTCCTTTAACCAATTTGAGCATGTGAAGTATCTGATCTTCCTCTGATGGTTCTGGTTGTTGATGAAGGTCGTAGGTGGATGGTGGATAAGAAGGAAAATGTGATGTCTCTTCGTACCTTGAATGATTCCAATAATTCTGCCACTCTGGAAGGTATATACATTGATCGCTCGGGTGGTCACCATCACATATTACACATCTCCCCATTTCGTCCTGATGAGCAAATGTAGTATTGCTTGGTTCTGGCATCCAGTGATAGTTGTTGGGCTGGACAACAGGCCTCAGAAACCGAACTGTTGCTCCCAGATGTGGGGTGTATCTTCTTGTAAATCACGTAATCTTTCAATCTCCCAGTAGTAGTGTTCCATTTGGCCCCAAATTGCTTCCAATGCTTTCCCAACTTTATTTATCTGCAAAACAACACAAAACACATCAAAATGTTCACAAAACCCGAAAAACTATAGAAAATATTAGGTTAATGAGTGGGAAATCGTGATATAAATACCACCTCATCACACCCCCAAACCTAACAATTTGCTAGTCCTCGAGCAACACACAAATAAAATAACATAAACAAATTTAAACTATGCCACTTTCGTAGGGATCACAGTTGCATTTAGCATATGCAACAAGCCTTTAAACCCCTAGGTGTCCCTAGTGGACGAGTTGTAGTCTCGTGAGGGTTTACAGCAATGATACCCACAAACATTTTACAAAAGTAAAAAGAAAGTAAAACTAAAGCACACAAAAGCAAAAAGACAAGCGAAAAGAGAATAAAGAAATTAGTAACTAATCAGGTGTGAAACTTCTACTCCAAGTACTAGCTGTTTTGTTTCTTTCTAATTATCGAATAAGTAAATTCTCCGATTATTTTTACCATTCTCCATATACACAGCCAACAAAATATTAAACAACTCATTTTTGCCCACAACAGTCACAATTGTAGTTGATAAGAGAGTAATATTTGTGTCCTAAAGTTTTATCAGAATTCACGCTTTTGCAGCAATGGAATAATTTTTCGGTTTTTTCTGATTTTTTCTTTGATTTTTTCTCTTTTTTTTTATTTATATGTAATATCTTCCGTCTATGTAGCGAGTGTTGGGTCGGTTTTTTTATACTACTTGAACGATACGTGCGCTTTTAGTTGGTTGAATGTGGTTTTGCAAAATAAAATAAAAACAGACTCAAAAGAAAATACAAAGGAAAATAAAAGAAAAGGCTCAAGGATCTAGGATCGTGACTCCACACAATATTATTATAAAGATGAATTGATTCTCTTATCTATGTGTAATAAATTAATTTGCTAACCTAGAACACGAAAATATGCAAAAGCCTCTGTCGATGGTCAGACGCAAATACCCAGTATAACCCAATTGAACCATATGTCTATGTCAACCAAATTACCTGGATTCATTAAGATTAAGTTCGAATTATGGCTACCCCGCCCGACAGGTATATGTCTATCCTGTAAGGAAATCTATTAAAGGGTTATCTATCCTCAAGGAAGATCGTGGGCTATTGAATATAAGGCTGAAACCTAAAATCCCTATGTCTAGTTCATTTTAAGTTTACCTCATCAATCTTATTGGTGATCAGACAACAAGAAGCATTAAGCTTAAGACTCAATAAACAAACTAAAGAATTACCCATAATAAGAAAATCAATTATTAAGTGTGGATATTGTGTTTCATCACTTCCCTAGAATAAAAATAAAATGCTGGGGTTAGAGGATCCACATTTAATATTTCTTATCTAGGAATCTCACTTATTATAAAATATAAATTATTTTCTGTTCTGCTTTCTCAAGAATTAATAATGTTAAACATTTAAAACCAACCATATATGCGGTAATCCATTTAGTCCCATTACACCAGCCATATTGGCGGTAATTATCTGTCACATAAAGACCAGCCATATAGGCGGTAAGTAATTTATATTTAACCCGACCATATAGGCGGTAATAAAGTCTGACATTAATTAATCCGGTTAAATTATAATTTATAAATTATAGTTAAGTGAGATTTACCTAGATAATTATATTAAAGGTTTCACCTTTTACCCCAGCGGAAATTTAACTACAAAACATAAAGTAAATAAATAAAAAGCTGTAATAAAAACTAAAAATTAAAATATATAATTTTATTATTACAAAACTAGATGCTTCCTATGAAATCAGTGAAAAAATCCCAAGGAAAGCACACCAAATGAAGTGAGAGAGGAGCTGAATTTATAGGCAGATTCGGCATATGGCGTCGCGACGCCAGCACGCGGTTTTGGTCCACACGTGTTCTGTCGGCAGAATCTGGTGATGACACGTGTCATGCGGTGAAGTTGGTTGCAATGAGAAGACGACATGTAGCACACGGTGATTGGCTGAGCTTTCGGTCCAATGAAAAGTTGACACGTGGCACGCGCTTAGGATCGGACAAATGAGAGGTCGACACGTGGTAACATGTGATTTGTCCAATATTCGATCCAACGAGAGATTGACACGTGGCACACACTTGCTTTGGTCCAATGAGATTTCAACACGTGGCAACCGATGCATTTTAGCATATCTTATGTGATGATGACACGTGGCACGGCGCACGTTAGCAAGATCGGCGCACGTTAGTAAGTCCAATTTTCAGATTCTGACACGTGTCCTTCAGCGCACGTTAGTATGGCCGACGCACTTTAGGCGTCGCGACGCGGCCAAATTACCGAATTGCCCTTTTTGCCAATTTCACTGTTTTGCTCCAAATTACCTCCAGAATGTCCTGAAAATTTATTTATCTACAAAATAACACAAAACACATCAAAATATTCACAAAACTCAATAAACTATACAAAATATTAGGTTAAATGAGTGAGAATAATGATAGATTTACCACTCATCACACCCCAAACATAACATTTTGCTAGTCCTCGACCAAAACACAAAATAAAATAAAATAAAATTAACTAAGCCACTTTCATAGGGATCACAGTTGCATTTAGCATATGCAACAAGCCTTTAAACCCCTAGGTGTCCCTAGTGGACGAGTTGTAGTCTCGTGAGGGTTTACAGCAATGATACCCACAAACATTTTATAAAAGTAAAAAAGGTAGTGAAACTAATGCACACAAAAGCAAAAAGACAAGAGAAAAAAGAATAAAGAAGTCAGTGACTAATCAGGTGAAACTTATACTCCAAGTCAATAGTTGTTTTGTTTCATTCTAAATACCAAATAAGTAAATTCTCCGATTATTTTTACCATTCTTCATATACACAGCCAACAAAATATTAACAATTCATTTTTGCCCACAACAGTCATAAGTGCAGTTGATAAGAGAGTAATATTTTTGTCCTGAAGTTTTATCAGAATTCACACCTTTTTGCGCAGCAATGGAAAAAATTTCTGATTTTTCTAATTTTTTCTTTGATTTTTCTCTATTTTTTTTATTTATATACAATATCTTCCGTCTATGTAGCAAGTGTTGGGTCGGTGGCTCCCAAACCAGTTGGTTTTAGGGCACCAGGTGTTAAGACACCCCTACGGACTTAATTACTTAGACTTCAGATATATATATTTTTGTAGCATCTTTGATCAATGTAGCGAGCTTAGGGCCAGTGACTCCCAAACCAGTTGGTTTTAGGGCACTAGGTGTTAAAACACCCTTACAGACTTAATAACTCGGATCTTAGTTTTTTTTTTTACTCCAATGCTTTTTGAGATGCTTCCTCCAATTAAACTAGAGCACTGAATATTACAAACTTTTCAATTTTAGCTCATGTCCGTATGTTACTATGCATATTGATAATACCTACTAAATGAGCATATGAAGATCCATTTTTGTCAGTTTTATGGAGAAATTACAAATTAAATAATTTAAAAGGAAATAAACAAAAATTAACTTATTTCAAAAATGGTTTGAGATACGTCTCAGGAGTGAAAACTCCTTACTCAGCTATCTCGTACCAATTTCACCTTTTTAGTCAAAATAAAAATACAAAAATGCAAAATATTTTTGTAAAATTTGAAAAAGTTTCAAATTTTTTTGTATTTGAAGGAAAATTTTGAACTAAAAATAAAAACAACACACAAATTAAAAATAAGGTACTAATCAACTAATTCCCTCCCAAAACCTAAATGAGACATTGTCCCCAATGTCTTAAACAGTGGAAGAAGAGTTTAGAAGATAATACCTGGTTAGCTAAAATTTTCAGGAAAAATTACCGAGTAAGATCTATGTCCAATTTATGATTCTTACCACTATCGTTATTTGACCATTTTTAGTAAAGTTTTTGGCAGAATCACCTCTAAAAACTCAAAATTTCCCCAAAATTCACTCTAAAAATATCATCCAACTTCGCCCCCAAATCTACAAAATTCACAAATCCAACACTTACAAAGTCCAATCAATCGAATCCAACACTCCCAATACCACACAAATTGCCAAATTTTCTTCCAATTTTCAATGTTGATAATTTAAAATTCGGACCTGTGCTTCTTCGGTTTTGGGCTCGACAGTGGGTGCCTCTGTTGGATATTGGTAGTTGGTGTTTTAGTCACTGGTTCAAGCTTCTAATTCAGTCTCGGCAAGGGTGGGTTCTGTGGTATCGGTAAGGGGTGGTTGTGACTCGGCGAAGGCTACTATCGGTGCGACTGTACAAGGCTCGGCAGTGGCTCAGTTTCTGGGCAAGGTAGTGGCTCGGTCACGCCAATGGTGGCTCAGTTAAGGTTCGGCAAAGGCTCGGTGAAGGCGACTCACGGTGGTGTTGATGTGTTGCGGGTTGATTCGGTCTCAGCAGTATGGATCTCAGTTTGATGGTGGCTCGATTGAGATGGGTTTCTGGTTTCTGTTGGGTTGGTGTTCGGTTTTGGCGATGGGTTGGTTTGACTGAGATGGGTCTTGGTTGGTTGATTTTTCTCACGGTGGGGATGAAGGCTCGGCTGTGGTGGTTGTGAGTTGAGAGAGAATGGTGAGATCTGTGAGGGAAATGGGTTCTGTTCTCGGCGGCTGCTGTTTTTAGGCCTGTAATCGATCCAGCGTCGCGACGCTAGGTAAATTTTTTTTTTGGCAAAACCAAGTCTTCCGACGGATAAATCCTTTGGGACGTGTCTCAAAAGCTGACTCCTTACTCGACCGTCTCTACTGGATTGACTTTATATCTTCGTGATTTTGTCAAATTTTTATTTTGTGAAAATCCCGCTTGCACTGGCTTGCTTTGTCCTGAAAAATTCCGGTTTTTTTTTCCTGCAAAACTAACACACAAAATTAAAAAGTTCACACAAAATATGAAAACAAATTACAACAAATTACATGGGTAGCGCTAAATTTTTCTTCTTCAGCCAGACGTGACTGAAATATATCTGTTAAGGTGGTTTCAATGTCGTTTTGGATGTCCGATTAAAGACAATCATGTGAGCGTTGCTTTTGAATGGTCTTTTCCAACGGTAAAGTGGCAAAAAGAATTTTGTCCCATTCAGTACTTGTGCCACCTTTTTTATCTTTGTTGCTCCAGTGGTTCATGAAAAGAAAGAAAGAAAATCATGAGGTCTCGTATGGTGCTTGACTTGGAATGGAAGTTTCATTCTGTCAAGCTTCTTGGTGATGTCTTTGATTTGTACTCCCCAAAACAGTGATGTTTCGCCAGAATTCACTGGATCTTCAATTTTGTCTGACAATTGCTCCTCCATTTGCTCTGTTTCTTGTTCCACCTTTTCTTCACAGATAAATTTTAAAATTTCTATATTCAGCTCTTCATCTGTCATCTATGAAATGCATGCTTCAAAATTATCAACCTGAGGATGAAAAGAAATGTCAGATTTTAGGTATTCATCCTCTGATCTGGGTGAAATGATTGGCTCAGGTAGATGTTCTTCAAACATTTGTGCAATAGATTCTCCAAGATCTTCATTTTGAGGATACAGAATTCCATCATCAAGTGTTGACGCATTTGGTACAAACAGCTTAGTTTCATCTTCATCAGAGTCAGAATAATAAAAATCAAATCGAGATTTTGCCGGTTCGGGCTCCTGAACTGATACCTCTGGTTTTTGATACTGCTTAGCCTCTTCCTCTGTTGAAGTGTCATTGTGAAATGATTGGTACTTGAAGGCTTCACCTGAAAATGGTCCTTGAGGTATGTAGCTTTGGTTTTCTGTTAATTGTCTGATCTGCTCAGTCATTCTCTGAATGGATTCTGCTTGACTCTGAAATTGTGCATCAATTTGAGATTCCCGTTCCTTGAGCCAATCTTTGAGCATGTGATGTATCTGATCTTCCTCTGATGGTTCTGGTTGTTGATGAAGGTCGTAGGTGGATGGTGGATAAGATGGAAAATGTGATGTCTCTTCGTACCTTGAATGATTCCAATAATTTTGCCACTCTGGAAGGTATATACATTGATCGTTCGGGTGCTCACCATCACATATTACACATCTCCCCATTTCGTTCTGATGAGCAAATGTAGTATTGCTTGGTTCTAGCATCCAGTGATAGTTGTTGGGCTGGACATTAGGCCTCAGAAAACAGAACTGTTGCTCCCAGATGTGGGGTGTATCTTCTTGTAAATCACGTAATCTTTCAATCTCCCAGTAGTGTTCCATTTTGGCCCCAAATTGCTTCCAATGCTTTCCCAACTTTATTTATCTGCAAAACAACACAAAACACATCAAAATGTTCACAAAACCCGAAAAACTATACAAAATATTAGGTTAAATGAGTGGGAAATCGTGATATAAATACCACTCATCACACCCCCAAACCTAACAATTTGCTAGTCCTCGAGCAAAACACCAAATAAAATAACATAAACAAATTTAAACTATGCCACTTTCGTAGGGATCACGGTTGCATTTAGCATATGCAACAAGGCTTTAAACCCCTAGGTGTCCCTTGTGGACGAGTTGTAGTCTCGTGAGGGTTTACAGCAATGATACCCACAAATATTTTACAAAAGTAAAAAGAAAGTAAAACTATTGCACACAAAAGCAAAAAGACAAGCGAAAAGAGAATAAAGAAGTTAGTAACTAATCAGGTGAAACTTCTACTCCAAGTTACTAGCTGTTTTGTTTCTTTCTAAATTATCGAATAAGTAAATTCTCATATTATTTTTACCATTCTCAATATACACAGCCAACAAAATATTAAACAATTCATTTTTGCCCACAACAGTCACAAATGCAGTTGATAAGAGAGTAATATTTGTGTCCTAAACTTTTAGGAGAATTCACACCTTTTTGCAGCAATGGAATAATTTTTCGGTTTTTTCTGATTTTTTCTTTGATTTTTTCTCTATTTTTTATTTATATGTAATATCTTCCGTCTATGTAGCGAGTGTTGGGTCGTTTTTTTTATACTACATGAACGATACGTGTGCTTTTAGTTGGTTGAATATGGTTTTGCAAAATAAAATAAAAACAGACTCAAAATTAAAAATAAGGTACTAATCAACTAATTCCTCCCCCAACCTAAATGAGACATTGTCCCCAATGTCTTAAACAGTGGAAGAAGAGTTTAGAAGATAATACTTGGTTAGCTGAAATTTTTCAGGAAAAATTACCGAGTAAGATCTATGTCCAATTTATGATTCTTACCACTATCGTTATTTGACCATTTTTAGTAAATTTTTTGGCAGAATCACCTCTAAAAACTCAAAATTTCCCCAAAATTCACCCTAAAACTATCATCCAACTTCGCCCCCAAATCTACAAAATTCACAAATCCAACACTTCCAAAGTCCAATCAATCGAATCCAACACTCCCAATACCACACAAATTGCCAATTTTCTTCCAATTTTCAATGTCGATAATTTAAAATTCGGACTTGTGCTTCTTCGGTTTTGGGCTCGACAGTGGGTGCCTCTGTTGGATATTGGTAGTTGGTGTTTTAGTCACTGGTTCAAGTTTCTAATTCAGTCTCGGCAAGGGTGGGTTCTGTGGTATTGGTAAGGGGTGGTTGTGACTCGGCGAAGGCTACTATCGGTGCGACTGTGCAAGGCTCGGCAGTGGCTCAGTTTCTGGGCAAGGTAGTGGCTCGGTCACGCCAAGGGTGGCTCAGTTAAGGTTCGGTGAAGGCGACTCACGGTGGTGTTGATGTGGTTGCGGGTTGATTCGGTCTCAGCAGTATGGATCTCGGTTTGATGGTGGCTCGATTGAGATGGGTTTCTGGTTTCTGTTGGGTTGGTGGTTCGGTTTTGGCGATGGGTTGGTTTGACTGAGATGGGTCTTGGTTGGTTTTTTGTCTCACGGTGGGGATGAAGGCTCGGCTGTGGTGGTTGTGAGTTGAGAGAGAATGGTGAGATCTGTGAGGGAAATGGGTTCTGTTCTCGGCGGCTGCTAGTTTTAGGCCTGGAATCGATCCAGCGTCGCGACGCTGAAATTGGCCTTGCGTCGCGACGCTAGGTAAATTTTTTTTTTTTTGGCAAAACCAAGTCTTCCGACGGATAAATCCTTTGGGACGCGTCTCAAAAGCTGACTCCTTACTTGGCCGTCTCTACTGGATTGACTTTATATCTTCGTGATTTTGTCAAATTTTTATTTTGTGAAAATCCCGCTTGCACTGGCTTGCTTTGTCCTGAAAAATTCCGTTTTTATTTTTCCTGCAAAACTAACACACAAAATTAAAAAGTTCACACAAAATATGAAACAAATTACAACAAATTGCATGGGTTGCCTCCCTGCTAGCGCTAAATTTTTCTTCTTCAGCCAGACGTGACTAGAATCTATATGTTAAGGAGGTTTCAATGTCGTTTTGGATGTCCGATTAAAGACAATCATGTGAGCGTTGCTTTTAAATGGTCTTTTCCAACGGTAAAGTGGCAAAAAGAATTTTGTCCCATTCAGTGCTTGTGCCACCTTTTTGATCTTTGTTGCTCCAGTGGTTCATGAAAAGAAAGAAAGAAAATCATGAGGTCTCGTATGGTGCTTGACTTGGAATGGAAGTTCCATTCTGTCAAGCTTCTTGGTGATGTCTTTGATTTGTACTCCCCAAAACAGTGATGTTTCACCTGAATTCACTGGATCTTCAATTTTGTCTGACAATTGCTCCTCCATTTGCTCTGTTTCTTGTTCCACATTTTCTTCACAGATAAATTTTAAAATTTCTGTATTCAGCTCTTCATCTGTCATCTGTGGAATGCATGCTTCAAAATTATCAACCTGAGGATGAAAAGAAATGTCAGATTTTAGGTCTTCATCCTCTGATCTGGGTGAAATGATTGGCTCAGGTAGATGTTCTTCAAACATTTGTGCAATGGATTCTCCAAGATCTTCATTTTGAGGATACAGAATTCCATCATCAAGTGTTGACGCAGTTGGTATAAACAGCTTAGTTTCATCTTCATCAGAGTCAGAATAATAAAAATCAAATCGAGACTTTGCCGGTTCGGGCTTCTGAACTAATACCTCTGGTTTTTGATACTGCTTAGCCTCTTCCTCTGTTGAAGTGTCATTGTGAAATGATTGGTACTTGAAGGCTTCACCTGAAAATGGTCCTTAAGGTATGTAGCTTTGGTTTTCTGTTAATTGTCTGATCTGCTCAGTCATTCTCTGAATGGATTCTGCTTGACTCTGAAATTGTGCATCAATTTGAGATTCCCATTCCTTGAACCAATCTTTGAGCATGTGAAGTATCTGATCTTCCTCTGATGGTTCTGGTTGTTGATGAAGGTCGTAGGTGGATGGTGGATAAGATGGAAAATGTGATGTCTCTTCATACCTTGAATGATTCCAATAATTTTGCCACTCTGGAAGGTATATACATTGATCGCTCGGGTGCTCACCATCACATATTACACATCTCCCCATTTCGTTCTGATGAGAAAATGTAGTATTGCTTGGTTCTAGCATCCAGTGATAGTTGTTGGGCTGGACATTAGGCCTCAGAAAACAGAACTGTTGCTCCCAGATGTGGGGTGTATCTTCTTATAAATCACGTAATCTTTCAATCTCCCAGTAGTGTTCCATTTTGGCCCCAAATTGCTTCCAATGCTTTCCCAACTTTATTTATCTGCAAAACAAGACAAAACACATCAAAATGTTCAGAAAACCCGAGAAACTATACAAAATATTAGGTTAAATGAGTGAGAAATAGTGATATAAATACCACTCATAACACCCCCAAACCTAACATTTTTCTAGTCCTCGAGCAAAACACAAAATAAAATAACATAAACAAATTTAAACTATGCCACTTTCGTAGGGATCACGGTTGCATTTAGCATATGCAACAAGGCTTTAAACCCCTAGGTGTCCCTTGTGGACGAGTTGTAGTCTCGTGAGGGTTTACAGCAATGATACCCACAAATATTTTACAAAAGTAAAAAGAAAGTAAAACTATTGCACACAAAAGCAAAAAGACAAGCGAAAAGAGAATAAAGAAGTTAGTAACTAATCAGGTGAAACTTCTACTCCAAGTTACTAGCTGTTTTGTTTCTTTCTAAATTATCGAATAAGTAAATTCTCATATTATTTTTACCATTCTCAATATACACAGCCAACAAAATATTAAACAATTCATTTTTGCCCACAACAGTCACAAGTGCAGTTGATAAGAGAGTAATATTTGTGTCCTAAAATTTTATCAGAATTCACACCTTTTTGCAGCAATGGAATAATTTTTTGGTTTTTTCGGATTTTTTTCTTTGTTTTTTTCTCTATTTTTTATTTATATACAATATCTTCCGTCTATGTAGCGAGTGTTGGGTCGGTTTTTTATACTACTTGAACGATACGTGCGCTTTTAGTTGGTTGAATGTGGTTTTGCAAAATAAAATAAAAACAGACTCAAAAGAAAATACTAAGGAAAATAAAAGAAAAGACTCAAGGATCTAGGGTCGTGACTCCACACAATATTATTATAAAGATGAATTGATTCTCTTATCTATGTGTAATAAATTAATTTGCTAACCTGGAACACGAAAATATGCAAAAGCCTATGTGGATGGTCAGACGCAAATACCCAGTATAACCCAATTGAACCTTATGTCTATGTCAACCAAATTACCTGGATTCATTAAGATTAAGTTCCAATTATGGCTACCCCCGCCCGACAGGTATATGTCTATCATGTAAGGAAATATATTAAAGGGTTATTTATCCTCAAGGAAGATCGTGGGCTATTGAATATAAGGCTGAAACCTAAAATCCCTATGTCTAGTTCATTTTAAGTTTACCACATCAATCTTATTGGTGATCAGACAACAAGAAGCATTAAGCTTAAGACTCAATAAACAAACTAAAGAATTACCCATAATAAAGAAAATCAATTATTAAGTGTGGATATTGTGTTTCATCACTTCCCTAGAATAAAAATAAAATGCTAGGGTTAGAGGATCCACATTTAATATTTCTTATCTAGGAATCTCACTTATTATAAAATATAAATTATTTTCTATTCTGCTTTCTCAAGAATTAATAATGTTAAACATTTAAAACCAGCCATATAGGCGGTAATCCATTTAGTCCAATTACACCAGCCATATAGACGGTAATTATCTGTCACATAAAGACCAGCCATATAAGCGGTAAAGTAATTTATATTTAACCCGACTATATAGGTGGTAATAAAGTCTAACATTAATTAATCCGGTTAAATTATAATTTATAAATTACAGTTAAGTGAGATTTACCTAGATAATTATATTAAAGGTTTCACCTTTTACCCCAGCGGAAATTTAACTACCAACATAAAGTAAATAAATAAAAAGCTGTAATAAAAACTAAAAATAAAAATACATAATTTTATTATTACAAAACTAGATGCTTCCTATGAAATCAGTGAAAAAATCCCAAAGAAAGCACAGCAAATGAAGTGAAGAGGAGCTGAATTTATAGGCAGATTCGGAATTTTGCGTCGCGACGCGTAGGGTCTTGGCGTCGCGACCCCAGCACGCGGTTTTGGTCCACGCGTGTTCTGTCGGCAGAATCTGGTGATGAAACGTGTCATGCGGTGAAGTTGGTGCAATGAGAAGACGACACGTGGCACACGGTGATTGGCTGAGCTTTCGGTCCAATGAAAAGTTGACACGTGGCACGCGCTTAGGATCGGTCAAATGAGAGGTCGACACGTGGTAACATGTGATTTGTCCAATATTCGGTCCAATGAGAGATTTACACGTGGCACACGGTTGCTTTGGTCCAATGAGATTTCAACACGTGGCAACCGATGCATTTTAGCAGATCTTCTGTGATGATGACACGTGGCACAGCGCACGTTAGCAAGATCGGCGCACGTTAGCAAGTCCAATTTTTCAGATTCTGACACATGTCCTTCGGCGCATGTTAGTATGGCCGGTGCACTTTAGGCGTCGCAACGCGTAGGATATTGGCGTCGCGACGCTGCCAAATTACCGAATTGCCCTTTTTGCCAATTTTCACTGTTTTGCTCCAAATTACCTCCAGAATGTCCTGAAACTTTATTATCTACAAAATAACACAAAACACATCAAAATATTCACAAAACTCAAGAAACTATAGAAAATATTAGGTTAAATGAGTGGGAAATAATGATAGATTTACCATTCATCAGACCCCTCGGAATCCCATTAGTAGTATGACTATGTGTCTATGGGAATCTGATTTAGGGTAGGTGTATTTTGTCTTAACCTGAGACATACATCGTTAGTACTTGCGACAATCAATACGCTTTGGTTTTGATCGTCTGGGGCTTTAACAGGTTTTGTGTACGCCTCTTCTGGGTTTATTGAGAATCGTAGTTTATTGGGTGTGATGTCAAGACGGAAGTATCACTTCAGTCATATGGAGATGATGATCACGCATGTATACATAACTGGTTCTCTATTATGTTGCAACTATCGGGATAATATGACAAGGTCATGATTATCCGATTATAGAGACTAGTTGCTTGTGATCAGATATATGTTTCGTACGGGGCAGACACTATTACAGCCCCAAACCTTGCATGTGACATCTGATACTGGATCGCAATACGCAATACTACTTATTCTACGCCTGTTATAGATTATATATTTCTTAAAGAATATTTCTGGAGAATTGGGTAGGCACGGCGCTTTGCTAGAAGCCAACCATATCTCGTAAATCGGTAAGAACGTGGTACGAGGAACGCACGTGTTCGGATAGTCCGACGATCGGATTTACTGCCAACATAGCCAGGGATCTCATTGGTCGCTTCCCGAAGATTCACCGTTGAGGTATGACTCGAACATAATTAATCTGGGATTAATTAAAAGAGAGAAAATTAATCTAGGATTAATTACGGCAAGATTTTATCTGGGATAAAATTCTATTAGAAGAGAGAGAACGATTAATTCGGAATTAATCGATAAAATAATATATTCGATATATTAAATGAAATTAGATTTCATAACGGAATTAAAATTGGATTTTAATTCGAACGAACGAATTAATTTAGAATTAATTCGCGAGCGACTTTAATGATAATTTTGCGAGGCAGTATTATTTAATTAAATTTGATTTAATTAAGTCGCAACGGAAAATTCGTTAATTCGGAATTAACGAACACGAGCCCGGAATGTGTTTGCGGTCCCATTCAGATTTTGAATCAAGTGGGGCCCAAAAGTCACATCACTAGTCAACTTTGTTACTTTATGGTGATAGAAGTTGGTGGTTGCTTATCTTGCACTCAAGCTTGATTTGTGATAGATTTTTACCAAACATTTGATTTTGGTATATCATATTTGTTTTTTGGAAAATCAAAACAAGTCAACACAAATCATTTTCACTCTCTTTTCTTCTCTAAAAAAAACTGTGACTCTCCCTCAAAGGAAGAAATATGAGATTTT
This sequence comes from Zanthoxylum bungeanum, assembly GCA_019454045.1. NCBI lineage: Eukaryota > Viridiplantae > Streptophyta > Magnoliopsida > Sapindales > Rutaceae > Zanthoxylum > Zanthoxylum bungeanum. The sequence goes on along the minus strand of SKCR01053179.1, from coordinate 4,762 downwards.
GTTGCAAAATCTCCATTGCTAGCACCTCAAAGAATCATACAAATGTGATAGGGAAACCTTTCCCAAGAGTTTGGAATCTCATTCTTCAAGCTTTGAGCTTCAACATACAAATCAAGAGGAGCTTGGAGCAACTTCAAAGGAGGAAATTTTTTAACTTCCCACCTACATCCAACCGTTCAATGTGAGTATATTTCCGTTATACTTCATTACGTATTCACATGATTTTATGCTTAATATGATCTTGGTTTGTTCATTAGAACCCAACAATGGTATCATAGCCTATTTAAGCATGAAATTGAATTAGGGTTCTTATCTAAAATTTGGGTATTTTTGATTTGAGCATGATTTGATCAAATTGTTTGTTTGAGTATGCTTAGATAATGTTAACTTAGAGTTATGCATGATCAATTTTGTAAAAAAATTAATTGGATAAATTTTCCCCAAATTCATAGGCTTGGCCGAATTTATTAGAACCCTAGGTCATGGTGATTTTTTATTTTTTAAACCATTGGATGTGTTTAAAATGCTTGGATATATTAGTTTGTGATTTAATTGGAATAAAATCAAAATTGATATAAAAATCCCTAAATTACCGTGAGCCTTGGAAGCATGTTGGAATTGATTTTGCTTTAATTTGTGTTGGACATAAGTTGATTAATGATAAAGCATGATTAATTATGTAAATTGGTATTTTGGAAATGTTAATTTAAATAATTAATTATGGCTATACACTTTAATTAATTAAATTATGAAATTTGGAATATTAGAATTTAATTAATTAGGCTTAATTTGGAATTGGGCTAAAATTGTTGTATTTGGGCCTAATGGGCTTGGTTGGGCCAAGTTGGTTTAGGACAATTGGATTGGATCCAAATTGGGCCTAAAACCATTCCATTAAGTCCAAATATAATAAATGGGCCTTTAAATAATTAATTGGGCCTAATGGGCCAAAATTAATTTTGTGGCAAAGGGTGATTTCTTATTGGGCTTTGGTTGCCAAAGTCCATGCCTTAATAAATTAATTTAAAGCCCATTGGACTTTAATTAAATTGACATTGGATGTTAATTGGCCTTTGAGACCCATTAAGATTAGATTTAGAATCTAAGTCATAAAGGCACATTAATAAAGTGTAATTATTTAATTTGGAATTAAATAAAGAATTAGTATTGAATACAAAATAAATTGGATTTAAAATTGTAGTTCGATATAATTCAAGAATACGTACTTGGAGTACTTATTCTTAAACGAGTTGGACTCGCGCAAATCAAATCGTTGTTTGAACATTGGATGATCACTTAATTCAAAGATTAATTAATTGGATTAGATTGATTGAATAACATGCTTTGTGTGAATACATGGATGTGTTGTATGAATAATGTATATCGGATGGATATTAGATGGGTGAGGGCAATTTTGGAAATTATTGTAATAAATTTAGAATTTATTAAATTGGACATGTGTGTCCAACCTTTATCTCTCGATTCTTTGTAATTCTCTTCTCACCAATTCCCCTCAATGTAATGAGGTTTCTTTATTGTATTATGTAATTGGGTAGAAGTTAGAATAGTGCTAGCCGGGGAGAGGAAATGAAGTGATTTGTTCTAGGAACAATTTGTGAGATATCCATCCGCATATCATTATTAATTTATTTATCGGGCCTTATTATGCTTTTAGAATGCATGTTTAAGGGTGTATGGTAAGACTTAATCAAAGACTGGCCTCAAGAGAGATAGACTTCCGTGTTGGAAATAGGACTCGAGTCGCCGTTTTGGCCATTGGGACTTATATTTTGGAACTGCCCTCGGGGCATGTACTTACTCTTTCAGACTGTTATTATGTACCTAGTTTGACTAGGAATATTATATCTGTATCTTTATTGGCCCAATATGGCTATACTTTTATTTTTAGAAACATTGGGTGTTTTATGTATAAAAATGATATGGAGATATGCAGCGCTGATGTAAATAAATGTCTTTATATTTTGAATATAAATCAATCTCAAACATATAATGTAACAAATAAAAGGCTTAAACTAAGTAACAAAGATGAAACTTATATGTGGCATTGTCGTCTGGGACACATTAACAAGACTCGCATATCCACACTTTCGAAGAGTGGATACTTGGACGGATTTGATCCAAATTCATATGACGTCTGCGAATCTTGTTTATTAGGTAAAATGCCTAAAACACCTTTTAGCGGTAAAGGTGCATGTGCCATCGAACTGTTAGCCCTCATTCATAGTGACGTATGTGGCCCCATGTCTAGCCAGGCTAGAGGTGGATATGAATACTTCGTAACCCTTACGGATGATGCATCGCGTTATGGTTATGTGTATCTTATTAGACACAAGTCGGAAACCTTTGAGAAATTCAAACAGTTTCGACACGAAGTAGAAAAATAGACCGGTAAAAGTATTAAAACATTACAGTCGGACCATGGTGGAGAATACTTAAGCAATGAGTTTCTCGATTACTTGAAAGAGTATGGTATTCTTTCACAGTGGACTCCTCCCGGAACACCGCAATTAAATGGTGTGTCCGAACGGAGAAACCGAACCTTGTTAGACAAGGTAAGGTCGATGATGAGTCGCACAGAGCTACCTATTTCCTTATGGGGATATGTATTGAACAGTGCAATACTTATTTTGAATAAGGTTCCATCAAAGTCTGTTCAACAGACTCCGTATGAGATATGGACAGGAAAGAAACCGAGTTTCTCATTCCTGAAGATTTGGGGTTGCTGGGCATACGTCAAACGTTTGGTTACTCTACATGTGGTTTTCCTTGAGAAGGAATTCCTAAATACGGTGGTTAGTGGGAGGAAAGTAGAACTCGATGAAAATTGGAGTGATACTGTTTCTAGCACATAATCCTTAATGGAACACGAACAGTTCATCAGGGATGAGACTGTACCACAATCTTCGAATACACAAGAACCGCGTAGGTCAGAGAGAGTCAGAAAACAACCTGAGAGGTATGGGTTTCCGATCTCACCTCATGTGGATATTAATCTTATTGAGGAAGACGAACCGGCTACGTATGAGGAAGCGATACAAGGTATCGACTCCGATTTATGGTAAGATGCCATAAAATCTGAAATGGATTCCATGTACACCAACCAAGTTTGGACACTGGTTGATGCACCAGAAGGCGTAAAACCTATTAGTTGCAAATGGGTCTTCAAGAAGAAGACCGACATGGATGGCAACATACAAACGTACAAAGCTAGGCTTGTGGCAAAAGGGTATCGCCAACGACATGGTGCTGATTACGATGAAACTTTTTCACCTATTGCCATGATTAAATCCATTCAAATAATGTTTGCTATTGCTACATATTTCGATTACGAGATATGGCAGATGGACGTCAAAATCGCTTTCCTTAACGAAAATCTTTTGGAGGATGTTTATATGTAACAGCCTGACGTTTTTGTCGTACCGAAACATGCAGATAATGTTTGCAAGTTAAATCGATCCATTTATGGATTGAAGCAAGCATCGCGTTCTTGGAACCAAGGACATGTGTCCTAAAACTCAAGATGGTGTCACATTGTGTCACTCTATCTAAGGACATGTGTCCTAAAACTCAAGATGAGAGAGACAATATGAGTCGGATCCCGTTCACCTCGGCAGTCAGATCGATCATGTATGCCATGATATGTACGCGACCTGATGTCTCCTATGCTTTGAGCATGTGTAGTCGCTATCAGGCCGATCTAGGTGATGGTCACTGGATGGCGGTTAAGAATATCCTTAAGTATCTTAGACGAACTAAGGATAATCTATGGAGATGGAGAACTTGAGGTAACTGGGTATACGGATGCAAGTTTCCAAATCGATAAAGACGACTGTAAGTCGCAATCCGGGTACATATTTTGTTTGAATAACGGAGCAGTAAGCTGGAAATCTTCCAAGCAAGTGACTGTTGTCGATATATTAAATGAAATTTGATTTCATAACGGAATTAAAATTAGATTTTAATTCGAGCGAATGAATTAATTTAGAATTAATTCACGAGCAACTTTAATGATAATTTTACGAGGCATTATTATTTAATTAAATTTGATTTAATTAAGTCGCAACGGAAAATTCGTTAATTCGGAATTAACGAACCCGAGCCCGGAATGTGTTTGCGGGCCTATTCGAATTTTGAATCAAGTGGGGCCCACAAGTCACATCACTAGTCAACTTTGTTACCTTATGGTGATAGAAGTTGGTGGTTGCTTATCTTGCACTCAAGCTTGATTTGTGATAGACTTTTACCAAACATTTGATTTTGGTATATCATATTTGTTTTTTGGAAAATCAAAAGAAGTCAACACAAATCATTTTCACTCTCTTTTCTTCTCTAAAAAAAACCGTGACTCTCCCTCTTCTTTTCTTCTCCAATTACCGAGAACAACAAGGAAGAAATAGGGGATTTTGTTGCAAAATCTCCATTGCTAGCACATCAAAGAATCATACAAAGGTGATAGGGAAACCTTTCCCAAGAGTTTGGAATCTCATTCTTCAAGCTTGGAGCTTCAACATACAAATCAAGAGGAGCTTGGAGCAACTTCAAATGAGGAAATTTTTTAACTTCCCACCTACATCCAACCGTTCAATGTGAGTATATTTCCGCTATACTTCATTATGTATTCACATGATTTTATGCTTAATATGATCTTGGTTTGTTCATTAGAACACAACAGTGTCCACTTCTCAATATGAAATTCAATTTAATTACTACATTGGGGATTACGGTATTACCTAAAGTAGTG
>SKCR01053178.1:0-30487 GCA_019454045.1 Zanthoxylum bungeanum | reverse complement strand
TTTTTCAACTAAAATAACTAGGATACATAGACATAAGCATTACCAATGTTGTCCTTTTTACATTGATATAGATTTCCATTGAAACTGCCACATGAAATACACCGGCACAGCCCTTAAGAGCCTCATTTAAGCTCCCTTCTACTTGCAAATCAGGTTGGAAGTTGGAACAATCTCAACCGGTCACTATGCCGATCCACGTGTATAAATAATGAATCTGATTTATCTTGAACTTTAAGAATGACATAAGAAGGTACCCGCAATTCAACCAATAAGTGGACTGCTCTTTTGTAATCAACTTACAAATATATTACTTTGAAAGTCACAACAATGTGAGTATACTAAAGAATTATTATGTGGGAAATTTTAGAAGCTGTGGTTTTTGGTAAGCTCTTAATCCGAGGAAGGTTGAAGGGGTTATAGTACTATCCAACTAATTAACGAATAGAAAGGCTCAAGGGTCTAGAGGTAAGAGTTAGGTTGAAAGGTGGACCCGACCATATGTGTGATGAAATATTATCCTTAAGGGGAGATTTTGAGGAAAGGTAAATGATGATGGTATCCGACTTGAGTATATTGAAGAAGGTTTTTTTGAGGTGATACAATAATTTGTTTAGCCCGACCTGAAGAGATATCATCAGCATGGTTTGCCGACCTGAGGAACAAATCTGAGATGATGATCGATCAATTTCGGAGCAAAATAACGTATGCCCCACCTATGAGAAAAACTTATATAGGATCGTTCTTATAAGACCATCCAATGAATTAATCACACGTGTTCCAGTTATTTTGAAAATGACCAATCAAAACAGAGAAAGAAAAATAACTAAAACACGTATCATTCATTGATGAGACCGTCCATTTATAAGTTTTTCTCTCTACTTGGAATCTAGAAGGCTAATGATGAAAGAGATAAAACAGCGGTGCCCAATGGTCATAGGCCCGCTAGCCACCATAGGGCAATATAAGGGAAGAGCGGCAACCGTCACAGGTCAGTGCAGTGGTAGGGAAATAAGCTTATTTGATTGTCTGAGAAGGTGGTGGAAGCAATGACTAAAGGTTGTGATGATAATTTTGTGACATGAGCTGACGTCAGAGTCAGTTGCAACATAAGACTTGAGAACTTATATAAAGAGGTGGAAGTCACATTATAAGGGGTTAGCAACTTTTACATTTTCCAATATTTGTAATTTGAGAGCGAAAGCTAGTAAGAGCAAACTAGTGATAAAGAAAGAAAGTGAGTCGTGTACCCGACCACATAGAAAACCCTATAGGTTATTTGATGTAAAACTTGTGTAAATCATTTGTTAGGTGATCAGGGTCTGAATTTCCGAGCCTAATAAAAGTGTTTTTGTTTCTCTCGTAGACATAGGTTGGAGTCACACTTCACCGAACTACGTAAATCCCTGTATCTGTGATTGTTTGTCTTTTGTCAAGTTTATGTGGTTCCCACTAACCAAATAAATTTATAGTTGAGAGAGGTTTATTCGAGAGATTAGTTTCCAATATCATCCTTAAAAACCAAAAATAGCCTCAAGTATAAGATAAATGTGTTATAAATAATGCACAAAATATGGACAAGTCCGGGCCCATACTGGTTGCTTGTGTTTGTTGAGATGGTACTTTTGGATCTTACTAGAAGTAAAACAAAATCTCCGTTATCTATTGTGAAAATTTCTTTCCTCAAATCTTACTAGAAGTAATCACATCAGTAAAAAAAAATTTAAAAAAAAAAAAATCATATTATACATTTATAATTAAAATTTCTTTAGATTATATCTTAATTTTAGATCAAATTTTAGGGATCTAGCCAAACGCCGACTGTTTGAGGGCCATTGTTTATCCAGAAAATTCTTGAAAATACTTCTACACATTAGGATAGAAAATTAATAAATGAGTTGTCAAAAAATGTATGTTATTTAATTTTTCAAGTTAAAATTGAAAAGAGTAAAAATTAAAAACAGTAGAAGAAAGAACTCAATTTCCCAAACAGAGCCTTAGTTATTTTGTTTTTTAAATTACCTAAAATATTCTTGTCAAGTATATGATTCCGTTAAAATCTATTTTTTAAAAAATATAAGGAAATAGGAATGGGTAAAATCTAAATTTTAATTTTTTATTCTCTTTATCTCCCCAAAATTGGAACATATATTTAATTACCATATAATTTCAAGATTGTTTCGATTTATGGGGTGTTTTCAAAAGCATTTTCTTAATACAAATAAAAACGAGCTCAAAATAATAAACAGTAAAACAAAAAACTTCCTGTATTTTTGTTTAGATAGCATCTATGATAATATTAATTTTGTAATTAAAAAAGAAAAAAAACACCCTCTCCGGTTGATGAGCAAAATGCACCTTGAAGAATTATGCAAAGCTCCATAGCTTCTACTCATTTGAGTCGTTGTTGATGAATAAATGAAAATTTACAATTTCTCTGTGTTTTTAGGTGTAATATACAAAAATTAGGATGTTGTCATTTAGGAAAAGGACGGAACATAAATATGTTATACAAAGTTAATACACAGAAATGCGCCGTGCTTAAACGGAGCAAGTAAAATTCTCGACTGACCTGAACTCTTATAAAGAAATACACCTCTATACTCGAACACAAAAGTTGACAAGTCACCAAATATTAGTATGCTTTTGCGTTTTGTCAATTCCAAACATAGTAAAACATGGGTTATGAGTTATGTGCACGTTTCTGTGTGATATCATTATTGAAATTACAGACAAAAATCCTTTCTTTCCCAACTGCCAGCACTATCAGAAATTACCACCACCACAAATTGGCTTTGTCAAAAAAAAAAAGCTACTATATCACAAAGCAAAACCAAACCAAAGGAATTGAGAAACAAACAAAAATTGAAAAGCCATCGGCTAAACTTCATATGTATCTGCTGTGCCTGTGCTATCCATGGACTCCTCTCTCTGGTGTATTGACGTTGCAGTTTTAGCTTCCGCTAGGTCCATATCCATAGAAACTTCATCTGCAGTGGCAGACTGAGCCTCCTTCGATCCTTCCCATTGTGCCTCATTTTGAGGATCTGAGATAGGACTTGCACAATGATACGCATGGAAGGTCGTTTTCTTGAGGCACGGTTGACGCATTTATATGCAAGAGATGCCACCTCATTGAGCTCTTGAATGTCAAAGTTCCCATCTAAATGAGAATCCACATTTCCTCCCACCCGGTTTTTCCCTCAGTATTCATTGCCGCCTGTTCATCATCACATAAGAAGACATATTAGCTCGAAAAATAAATAGCAAAAGCATGCTCGTAAGCAATACCATATATTAGCTTAAGAGAGAGATCTTACAAGCTCAACATACTCCATGAGACCCTGTAGAGGATTTCTGCCAGCTATAAGTTCAAAGAGCAACACTCCAAAACTGTAAACATCACTCTTCTTAGTAAAGTTCCTAGTAGATATGTACTCAGGATCAAGATATCCAAAAGTTCCTCGTATATTAGCCGCATGTTTGTCTACCATCTCTTCTCTTGAAAGCCCAAATCAGCTACCTGGTTGAACCACAATAATTAGGTACAATAGTATAAAGGCAGAAATTCAGGGGAAATAATATTGAAGTACTATTCAACAGAGATGTATGGTTCATTTGAACTTTACTTGATGATATAATTCTCTTAACAGGATACATAAGATCATCCAATATTGCAGACATACATACCCTGGCTCTATTTGACTGGTCCAACAGAATATTGGAAGATTTAATGTCTCGATGTATAACTGGAGGAACTGCCTGAAATAGATATATGAAAGAGAATAAGGAAAAGTCACATTAACCATAAGGTACACACAGAAGTGTATTGTTAGTCTAATAAGATGGCAGCTTACCCCATCATGAAGATATTCCAAGCCCCTAGCTACGTCCAAAGCAATATAAACCCTTGAATTCCAGGTTAATGATTCATAGTTTTCGCCTGAATGAAGAAGAAAACCAAATCATTTTATTAGAATAAATGTACATAAATTGAAGTTTCAAAGTGCACCTCCAGTTTACCGCATATATGAATATTTCCCGAGTGACACGTGGAGTTGTATCCCAAGTACAAACCGTACTAGGTCCATTCGGATTCCGCTATAGAATCTACATATGGGTTTCCATCCGATATACCGCAAGGGATAATAACACACATAATCATCAATGCAATGTAAACGGACGTAAAAAAATATAACCATACATATACATATAATCATCAACATGAACAAACATAAACAAAAATAAAAGCGAATTAATAAAATAACAATAAAAGTGAATAAATAGATAAAAATAAACAACAAAATGCCAAATAAGAAATGTGGTTAGAGATTTGGCCGTTTTTTATGTAGGACTTCGCATACCCGACTGGACGTATTTCACGTCCAACCAGGTATGCAGCATTTGGAACTATAAAAATAAATATGGAAAGGGTGCCCTCAGGTCTTACCTTTTAAGTTACTTCCTCGGAAGTGCGTTAGGCCGTTGCCGGGAGGATCGCTGGTTCGCTGTTTGATGTTTCTGGTATGCTATTTTTGCTCGCTGGTTCGCTATTTTTGCTCGCTGTATCGCTATTTCTGTTTGCTGTTTCACGTTGCTGGTTGATGTTTCTGTTTACTTTGCGTTGCTGGTTACTTTTTTTTTTTCGGTTTTTGTTGTTTTTTCTGATTTTTCTCCTTCTCCTCACGCTGTTTTGTTGTTTTTTGGTGGTTCTCCCATTTCTTTCTATTTTTTTCGGTGGTTCCTCCTCTCTCTTTTTCGGTGATCCCTTAGGTTTTTTTTTCTCACCAGTTTCCCATCAAGAAGAAGAAAAAGAGCCTCATTTTATAATGATTTGAAGGGATCTCCAAATAGGGAAACAAATAATGTTTATTTGGGAGATAAATTATCAAATTATTTTAGGAATAAAATCTCATAAATTTGGTGATGAAGAGATCTCAAAATCTTGTTAAATTGGTAAGGATGAGATCCCAAAATCTCATTAATTGGAAAGTGTTGATGCTCTCATAACTAAGGAGATTTTAACATACTTGGGAAGATTATGCATGGGGTTTTTGGGCTGCATGGTAACCGGCGTAAACACACACGTATAACCCAAGCGCACGTATCGTTCAAGTAGTATAAAAATATCGATCCCACGAGGACTTAATTCCTACTGTTGTTATTAATTATTGATACTATTTATTTACAAGTATCCAATTATAGGGAGAATATAATGATTGTTTGATTGGTTGGTTGAATGTGGTTTTCCTTAATTAAAATAAATAAAATAAACAAAAGAAAAGAAAATATTAAGGAAAATAACAAAATGACTCAAAGATTTAGGGTTGTGAATCATTCTAATATCTTTTAAAAGATGAAGTGATTATTTTATGGTTGTGTAATAAATCAGTTTACTAACATGGAACACGAAATTATGCAAAAGCCTCTATCGATGGTCAGACGCAAATACCCAGTTTAACCAATTGAACCATATGTCTATGTCAACCAAATTACCTGGATTCATTAAGTTTAAGTTCCAATTATGGCTACCCCCGCCCGACAGGTATATGTCTATCCTGTAAGGAAATATATTAAAGGGTTATCTATCCTCAAGGAAGATCGTGGGCTATTAAGTCTAAGGCTGAAACCTAAAATCCCTATGTCTAGTTAATTTTAGATTTACCACATCAATCTTATTGGTGATCAGACAACAAGAAGCATAAGCTTAAGACTTAATAAGTAAACCTTTAAATTACCCAAACTATAAAATAACCCCTTATAAACCGGTGATATTAGAGTTCATCACAACCCCAGATAACTAACACATAACTAAGGCTAGTAAAGACTTAAAAGTAAAAGACAAAAAATAAAAATGCTGAAAAGTAAAAGACATAAAGTAAAAATTGAAAAGTAAAATAATATAAAATGCTAATGTAAAAGGAATTACTTTTACTACTACTAATTAGATATCTCCCATAAAATAATATATAAACTTGTGATAATATTACCAACCGACCAGTCTGGCGGTATCCTGATTAAGTCAAATTAAGTCCAACCAGCCATTAAGGCGGTAATATTTGTCCATAAACCAACCATAAAGGCGGAACCAAAATTAAATTACCAACCGACCAATCTGGCGGTATCCTTGATTAGTCAGGTTTAAACCAGATTAAATTAATTTACCAACCGACCAATATAGTGATATCCTTTTTAAGTCAATATTTTAAATAGTGAATATATTTTTTAAGGGAGATTAATCTAAATAGTAACAGTAAAAGAATTACCTTTCACCCTAGCTGGGGAAGTTACCTCCTCATAGTGAATAGTAAAAACTGTAAAAAGTAAAAAGTAAAAAGTAAATTACTATTATTACAAAACGTAATTAAAATTATTTACAAAACTAAAAATTAAAAAAACTAAAAACTAAAAGAAACTAGAGAGATAAACTCTCTCTTTACATCAAAGAGAAGGGAGAGAGTGGTGCAGCTGAAACTGAAATTTTGAGCTGAATTTATAGGCCTCGGTAGGCTACCAGCGTCGCGACGCCAAGGTCTTTGGCGTCGCTACGCCAACCTCTGTCGACGTGGCAATTCGGATAAGAAGATAAGGCGACACGTGGCGAGGCGGCTGACAACTCAATAATTGATGCTGACGTGGCGCTAACGTGGCAAGGCGGCTGAGAGAAATTGTCGGCACCGTAGGATTACGACACGTGGCGACATGTCATGCTGTGATTGGCTGATGATGACGTGGTATGTTGACTCGGTTGACCTGCTGACGTGGATAATGACGTGGCAAGACGCGTGGAAGAGTTGACTCGTTGACCGGATGACGTGGCGACACGTAGGATGACACGTGGCATATGTGGAAATAGTAATTGTCGGCACCGTAGGATGATGACACGTGGCACGGCGCACGTTAGCAGATCGGCTGTGATGGTGACATGTGCACGCGGCGCACGTTAGCAAAGTCAAACTTCTCAAATTCTGACACGTTGACCCGACGCACATTAGCATGACTTGGTGCACGTTAGGCGTCGCGACACCAAGGGTTTGGGCGTCGCGACGCTGACAATATACCAAAATACCCTTTTTGCCAATTTTCACTGTTTTGCTCCAAATCACCTCCAAAGTATCCTGAAACTTTATTTATCTACAAAATAACACAAAACACATCAAAATATTCACAAAACTCAAGAAACCATACAAAATATTAGGTTAAATGAGTGGGAAATAGTGATAGAATTACCACTCATCACACCCCCAAACCTAACATTTTACTAGTCCTCGAGCAAAACATAAAATAAAATAACATAATAAAATTTAACTAAGCCACTTTCGTAGGGATCACGGTTGCATTTAGCATATGCAACAAGCCTTTAAACCCCTAGGTGTCCCTAGTGGACGAGTTGTAGTCTCGTGAGGGTTTACAACAATGATACCCACAAACATTTTATAAAAGTAAAAAGGTAGTGAAACTAATGCACACAAAAGCAAAAAGACAAGCGAAAAGAGAATAAAGATGTTAGTGACTAATCAGGTGAAACTTCTACTCCAAGTCAATAGTTGTTTTGTTTCTTTCTAAATTACAGAATAAGTAAATTCTCCGATTATATTACCATTCTCCATATACACAGCCAACAAAATATTAAACAACTCATTTTTGCCCACAACAGTCATATGTGCAGTTGATAAGAGAGTAATATTTTTGTCCTAAAGTTCTATCAGATTTCACACCTTTTTGTAGCAATGGAATAAATTTTCTGATTTTTCTGATTTTTTTTCTTTGATTTTTTTTTTCTATTTTTTATTTATATACAATACCTCCTGTCTATGTAACGAGTGTTGGGTCGGTGGCTCCCAAACCAGTTGGCTTTAGGGCACCAGGTGTTAAGACACCCTACGGACTTAATTACTCAGACTTCAGATATATATATATTTTGCAGCATCTTTGATCCATGTAGCGAGCTTTGGGCCAATGACTCCCAAACCAGTTGGTTTTAGGGCATTAGGTGTTAAAATACCCTTACAGACTTAATAATAACTCGGATCTCAGAATTTTTTTTTTACTCCATTGCTTTTTGAGATGCTTCCTCCAATTAAACTAGAGCACTGAATATTACAAACTTTTCAATTTTAGCTCATGTCTGTATGTTTCCATGTTGTTGATAATACCTGCCAACTGAGCATATGAAGATCCATTTTAGTTAGTATTATGGAGAATTCACAAATTAAATAATTCAAAATGAAATAAACAAAAATTAACTTGTTTCAAAAATGGTTTGAGATACGTCTTAGGAGTGGAAACTCCTTACTCAACTATCTCTTACCAATTCCACCCTTTTTAGTCAAAATAAAAACACAAAAATACAAAATATTTTTTGTAATTTTTCCAAAATTTTTCAATTTTTTTTGTATTTTTCGAAAAATTTTGGACTAAAAATAAAAACAACACACAAACTAAAAACAAGGTACTGATCAACTAATTCCCTCCCCCAAACCTAAATGAGACATTGTCCCCAATGTCTTAAACAGTAAACGAAGAGTTAGAAGGTCGTACCTGATTAGCTGAAATTCTACAAGAAATTAAAGGTTAAGATCCAGATTAATCCGATGCCTCTTACCACGATCGTCCTCGGACCAATTTATCTTTGAAAGGATAGGGTCAACTCGTGGTTTATAGGCTATGAGTTGGTCTATTAGATCCGGAACAGTTCTGGCAGTAAAGAATAGTTCTTTCATAGGTTTTGACACGAACCCATTTCTCCGAGCATCATCAAGAAACACACAAAGAAAATCATAAAATCCATCAACGTTGAGCAGTCCAAGCGGTTTCTGGTGTATGTTCAGGTTCGCCCAAGATAGCATATAAAAATTTCCTCCAATGTACCCAGACCACCTGGCAAAGCGATAAAAGCATCAGCACGGTTAATTATTTCTACCAGTCATTCAGACATACCTGGCACGATCAGTTCTTCTCCGTTTGATGGTTCAATGAGATTTGCCTCTGCCAAGGGTTTTGGGATGATTCCCAAAACGTGACTGCCTCCTTCCTGTACAGCATTTGAAACGATCCCCATTAGTCCAAGATTGCCTCCGTCATATATTAAGTGCATATTCCGTGTAGCTAAGACTCGACCCAATTCCTGTGCTGCTTCAACGTATTGTGGCTTAACACCAACACTACTACCGCAAAACACACAGATGTTTTCAACTCGTCTTCTTGAAGTGGCTTCCATTTTTTTATGTATTTCTTTTTCAACTCTGGATGCCTTCAAAAGTGCAATGACGGGCTGAATTTATAGTACCTGAAAAAGGGTGAGTAATAATAGAACTAGTATCTTCCAGAGGACGTTTGTTTGCTAAACAACAAAATGAATCGTGAAAAGTCAAAAAGTCTGGATTCTGTGTACGAAAATAAAGATAATTACAACAGAAAAGCGAATCAAAGCAATAATTAAGGCAACGGAATTGTGTACGCAATACGCCACTTGTTTGGTATATAAATCCATTAGGATGCGTTTCAAGAATTAATTCTTTACTCAGCCATCATAAAGAATTGTCTCTCTTCTTTTCCACACACCTTTCCTTCTGTCTTATGCTTTGGTTTAGATTTTCCCTACAAAATAACACACAAAATTAAAAACTCTACAACATGTATACACAAAATATGAAAACAGAAATTACAACAAATTGCATGGGTTGCCTCCCTGCTAGCGCTAAATTTTTCGTCTTGAGCCAGACGTGACTGAAATCCATATGTCAAGGAGGTTTCAATGTCGTTTTGGATGTCCGATTAAAGACAATCCCGTGAGCGTTGCTTTTGAAGGGTCTCTTCCAATGGTAAAGTGGCAAAAAATATTTTGTCTTATTTCGTGCTCGTGCCACCTTTTTAACCTTTGTTGCTGCAGTGGTTCCTGAAAAGAAAGAAATAAAATCAGGAGGTCTCGTATGGTGCTTGAATTTGAATAGAAGTTCCATTATGTCAAGTTTCTGGGTGATATCTTTGATCAGTACTCCCCAAAACAGTGATGTTTCTCCTGAATGTTCTGGATCTTTAATAAGTTCAGACATTTACTCCTCCATTTGCCCTGCTTCTTGCTCTACCTTTTCTTCACAGATGAATTTTAAAATTTCCTCGTTCAGTTATTCATCTGTCATCTGTGAAATGCATGCTCCATAAGTATCAACGTGAGGATGTAAAGATGTTTCTGACATTAGGTCTTCATCCTCTGATACGACTGGAATGGATGGTTCAGGTAGATCTTCATCAAACATCATGGTAAAGCATGCTCCAAGATCTTCATTTTGAGGATTGAAAGTTTGATCCTCCGTTGTTGGTGCAGTTGGTACAAATAGATCAGCCTCATCCTCGTCAGAATCTGAATAATAAAAGTCAAATCGAGACTTACCCGATTCAGGCTCCTGAATTGATACCTCTGGTTGTTGATACTGCTCAGCCTCCTCCTCTGTTAAGGTGTCATTGTGGATCTCTGGGTACTCGAAGGCTTTGTCAGTTTCATCTGAAAATTTTTCTTGAGGTAATTGTCTTGTTTGGTCTGTCGTCTCTGAATGAATTCTGATTGTCTCTGAATACTTTCAAATTTATTCTGGCATGTTTCAAGCAGTGTATCCAACTTTTCGTCTTGTTTCTTGACCCAATCTTTGAGCATGTCAATCATCTGATCTTCCTCTGATTGTTCTGATTGTTGATGAAGATCATTGTAGGTGGGTGGTGGATAAGATGGAAAATGTGGTTCTGTGAAATGTGATGGCTCGTCATACCATGAAGGATCTTGATAGCTATGCCACACTGGATGGTAGTTGTATTCGCAATAATCTCTAGGGTGGTTACCATTACATATGTCACATCTCCCCATTGCGTTCTGTTGAGCAAATGTGGTATTATTTGGTTCTGGCATCCAGTGATAGATGTTGGGCTGGACAACAGGCCTCAGAAAACCGAACTGTTGCTCCCAGATTTGGGGTGTATCTTCTAGTAAAGCTCGTAATCTTTCAATCTCCCAATATTGTTCCATTTTTTTAATCACCTGAAAACAAAAGAAAGAAATAAAAATTACAAATAAAGAAAATTAGATACAAGTAAATTAGATAGCTTCAAAATTAATAACTCAAGAAAAATAAGTCCTCGGCAACGGCGCCAAAAACTTGATCGGCGTAAACACACACGTATAACGCAAGCGCACATATCGTTCAAGTAGTATAAAAATATCGATCCCACGAGGACTTAATTCCTACTGTTGTTATTAATTATTGATACTATTTATTTACAGGTATCTAATTATAGGGAGAAGAGAATGATTGTTTGATTGGTTGGTTGAATGTGGTTTTCCTTAATTAAAATAAAATAAAATAAACAAAAGAAAATACTAAAGAAAATAACAAAAAGACTCAAAGATCTAGGGTTGTAAATCATTCTAATATCTTTTAAAAGATGAAGTGATTATTTTATGGTTGTGTAATAAATCAGTTTACTAACCTGGAACACGAAATTATGCAAAAGCCTCTGTCGATGGTCAGACCCAAATACCCAATTTAACCCAATTGAACCATATGTCTATGTCAACCAAATTACCTGGATTCATTAAGTTTAAGTTCCAATTATGGCTACCCCCGCCCGATAGGTATATGTCTATCCTGTAAGGAAATCTATTAAAGGGTTATCTATCCTCAAGGAAGATCATGGGCTATTAAGTCTAAGGCTGAAACCTAAAATCCTTATGTCTAGTTCATTTTAGATTTACCACATCAATCTTATTGGTGATCAGACAACAAGAAGCATTAAGCTTAAGACTTAATAAGTAAACATTTAAATTACCCAAACTATAAAATAACCCCTTATAAACCGGTGATATTAGAATTCATCACAACCCCAGATAACTAACACATAACTAGGGCTAGTAAAGACTTAAAAGTAAAAGAAAAAAATAAAAATGCTGAAAAGTAAAAGACATAAAGTAACTGAAAAGTAAAATAAAATAAAATGCTAATGTAAAAGGAATTACTTTTACTACTACTAATTTAGATATCTCCCATAAAATAATATATAAACTTGTGATAATATTACCAACCGACCAGTCTGGCGGTATCCTGATTAAGTCAAATTAAGTCCAACCAGCCATTAATGCGGTAATATTTGTCCATAAACCAGCCATAAAGGCGGAACCAAAATTAAATTACCAACCGACCAATCTGGCGGTATCCTTGATTAGTCAGGTTTAAACCAGATAAAAAATTAATTTACCAACCGACCAATATAGTGGTATCCTTTTTAAGTCAATATTTTAAATAGTGAATATATTATTTTTAAGGGAGATTAATCTAAATAGTAACAGTAAAAGAATTACCTTTCACCCTAGATGGGGAAGTTACCTCCTCATAGTGAATAGTAAAAACTGTAAAAAGTAAAAAGTAAATTACTATTATTACAAAACGTAATTAAAATTATTTAAAAAACTAAAAATTAAAAAAACTAAAAACTAAAAGAAACTAGAGAGAGAAACTCTCTCTTTACATCAAAGAGAAGTGAGAGAGTGGTGCAGCTGAAACTGAAATTTCGAGCTGAATTTATAGGCCTCGGTAGGCTACCAGTGTCGCGACGCCAAGGCCTTTGGCGTCACTACGCCAGCTTCTGTCGACGTGGCTTGCTAAGGCTTTGACACATGGCAATTCGGATAAGAAGATAAGGCGACACGTGGCGATGCGGCTGACAACTCAATAATTGATGCTGACGTGGCACTGACGTGGCAAGGCGTTTGAGAGAAATTGTCGGCACCGTAGGATTGTGACACGTGGCGACACGTGTCATGCTGTGATTGGCTGATGATGACGTAGCATGTTGACTCGGTTGACCTGCTGACGTGGATAATGACGTGGCAAGACGCGTGGAAGAGTTGACTCGTTGACCGGATGACGTTGCGACACGTAGGATGACACGTGGCACATGTGGAAATAGTAATTGTCGGCACCGTAGGATGATGACACGTGGCACGACGCACGTTAGCAGATCGGTTGTGATGGTGACATGTGGCACGGCGCACGTTAGCAAAGTCAAACTTCTCAAATTCTGACCCATTGACCCGGCGAACATTAGCATGACTTGGTGCACGTTAGGCGTCGCTACACCAAGGGTTTGGGCGTCGCGACGCTGACAATTTACCAAAATGCCATTTTTGCCAATTTTCACTGTTTTGCTCCAAATCACCTCCAGAGTATCCTGAAACTTTATTTATCTACAAAATAACACAAAACACATCAAAATATTCACAAAACTCAAGAAACTATACAAAATATTAGGTTAAATGAGTGGGAAATAGTGATAGAATTACCACTCATCACATGGGCCGATTGCATAGGCAGAGGGTGGATGGGCTGAATAGGCCGAGGCTAAGGTTTGAAGTAGAGGGCGACTGAGCAAATCCGAGGCTGGCTAGTGAGTCCGAATCCGATGAGGTGCTAATTTTGGAGGTTTTCCTTCCTTCCGGCATTCATTTTTTGCAACTTTCGCAACTTTTCTTGTAGTGCCTCCATACGAGGCTCATCATCAGACTCATGTAAAAATACAGTGTCTACAGTCGCCCCCACTTTGATGGGGCTTGTGCAGTGTGTGACAGTGACAACCCTATCAAAGTCATGCATGCATTTTTACTTACCTTGTTCGTCAGCCGTTGCCGGACTTACCTGTTGTTTCGCTACTTTTGCGAGATGCTTCGATCTCTAAGATTTATTCCCGAACTGACGGCGAGACGCTTCGACCTATGGGATTTATTCCCGAACCATACTGGGTGTGAGATGCTTTGATCTCTGGGATTCATTCCCGAACTAACGGCGAGGCGCTTTGACCTCTAGGATTCATTCTCGAACTTTCGAACTGATGGTGGTGAGGTATTTCGACCCCTGATCCATCCTCATTCTCGAGGCTTTTTGCTTGTCCTCATTCCCGAGGTTGTTCTCCATTCTCGGAGTTCTTCTCCATTCCCAGAGTTGCTCGTCCCCATTTCCGAGGTTGCTATATTCCTCTCTATTCTCGGAGTTTGTCTCCATTCTTGGAGTTGCTCGTCCTCATTCCTGAGGTTCCTCTCCATTCTCGGAGTTCATCTCCATTCTTGGAGTTTCTCTTCCTCATTCCCGAGGTTCCTCTCCATTCTTGGAGTTGCTCGTCCTCATTCCTGAGGTTCCTCTCCATTCTCGGAGTTCGTCTCTATTCTTGGAGTTGCTCGTCCTCATTCCTGAGTTTCCTCTCCATTCTTGGAGTTTGTCTCCATTCTTGGAGTTGCTCGTCCTCATTCCTGAGGTTCCTCTCCATTCTTGGAGTTCCTCGTCCCCATTCATGAGGTTCCTCTCCATTCTCGGAGTTCGTCTCCATTCTTAGAGTTGCTCGTCCTCATTCATGAGTTTCCTCTCCATTCTCGGAGTTCGTCTCCATTCTTGAAGTTGCTCGTCCTCATTCCTGAGGTTCATCTCCATTCTTCAAGTTGCTCGTCCTCATTCTGAGGTTCCTCTCCATTCTCAGAGTTCGTATCCATTCTTGGAGTTGCTCGTCATCATTCCCGAGTTTCCTCTCCATTCTTGGAGTTATTCTACATTCTTAGAGTTGCTCGTCCTCATTCCCGAGGTTCATCTCCATTCTTGGAGTTGCTCGTCCTTACTGCTTTTTCTTTTTCTTCAAAGCCTGCGAACACAAAATAAAAATTATGTGTATACGACATGTGTGCATGTATGTATGGATGCATTCCCTAATCTGATTAGGTTTCTTTGTCATATTGTCATCTTTGGTTAGGCATTCCTTGTGCTAGAGGGTTATCTTCACCCCTTTAGGAATCCTTTTGGCCTTTGGTGCCCTTTACCTATAAAAAGTTTTGGTCGCCCCTATGGTCTGCTTATAGTTTCCTTCTGCCTATTCTCCTCCGGTGATTTCTCAGTTCTCTTTGGTCCCATGGCTCAAGATCCCATTGCGTCCCTTATTAGCGGGGTGGTAGACTGGTCGTCCCCAGACCTGGCCCAGCTTTCTGCTCTCCGCTACCTGCACCAGGTCAAAGTGGATTACGCCTTTTTGAAAGCAGCCTCAACCTCTTGGGATACTGACAAATCATGTCTTCTGATTCCCAGATTTTGAAATTTGCCCTCTCCCTGAGGAGTTTACTGCCATTCTCGGCTTAATTTTTTCTCTTACTACCATTCCGGGGATGTCGCATTTCCAATGTCAATACCCTCGAGAAGCCTCTGAAGCTTTCCTTTGTTGTCCTAAGGATGTAGAAAAGATACTGCCTTGTGCTTTGTCTATTGAGTTACAAGTTCTTTTACGTGTATCTTCCAGGATGGAGGTAGGGTCTCGTCCCTGGAGGAGTGTAGTCTTATTCTGTATCTTGGCCCAATACCTCTTAGTGGGTTATGATAGTATGAGAGGCCACTATCGTTTATTGCACATCATGAGAGAATCCGATTTGGTCATTATCCTTCCCCCGTTATCTTGGCCGAGTCGCTTCATGGTTTAGACAAGATAAAGCGCCATCCTATAAGCCGGTTTCTTGGGAGTCCCATTGTCTTGCAGGCTCGTCCTATATTTTGCCTAAGTTGTCCTTTCGGATTTTCAACTTAGCGGATTACTCTATCTTTCCTGAGTCGCCTTTTCAGGTTTTCAACTCAGCGAGCTAAAAAAAATACTTTTTTTTTCAGATCTGGTTACAAGAAAAGTTAAGACTTATTGTTCCTCCTCCGGCTCCTGTCTTTATTTCTTATGGCCTTTGACACCACCTTGCTTGGGCCTTAATGAAGAAAATATTTCCTTATGCGGAATGGCACAAGTGGCTGCTGTGCCTTACTATTGCAAACATCACGTGGATGTGTCCTTGATGGCGTCTTAGTCATGTCACCGTGGATTTCCTCGAGCACTGCGTACCCCTTCTCGCCTGCACTCCAGCTCGTTCTATCTTCCTGCCAGGGTTCCTCGATAATATGGGTGTCTCCATCACCATGTCCTTGGACAACGCACTTTCCAAAGTATGCCCTTGTCTCGCCACCTCTTAGACCATTTGCAGCTAAATGGTCTCAACGCCGAACGTGGCCCGTCTCTGTCCTGGGGCCTCCCAACGCTCATTCTCATAGATCTCCTGACCTTGGTCCAACATCTAAGAAACAAAAGATGTTATTTGTAATTACTTGACTCTAATCTTTCCCGGTTAGCTGGGATTTATGCAATCTATGAACATTTTGAATATTTTGTTTCAATAAAGGCATTTGTTGTACTTCTTAGTACATATGTAGGAAATAATGAACTGCATTGCGAGGATACCTCTGTCGCTAACTGTTCCTCACGGATTTTACAATTAACCATTTTTCTTGCTCACTCATGCTCTATATTTTGCTTGGGCTGTCCTTTGCAGATTTTCAACCCAA
Organism: Zanthoxylum bungeanum; assembly: GCA_019454045.1. Taxonomy (NCBI): domain Eukaryota; kingdom Viridiplantae; phylum Streptophyta; class Magnoliopsida; order Sapindales; family Rutaceae; genus Zanthoxylum; species Zanthoxylum bungeanum. Next base: position 14,093 of record SKCR01053178.1, on the reverse strand, counting down.
CGAGCCTTTTTTTATGCAAAGTATTGTTTCAGCATGTCAACGTTGATGGACTCAGTGAACTCGTTCCCTTCCAAATCTGACAGTCTCACTGCCTCATTCCCCATTACCATTTTGACTAGGTAGAGCCCTTCCTAATTGTGCCTGAACTTTCCCATTACGTCCATTATTAGTGGCTTCGACTGCTTGAGCACTAAATCACCTTCTCTGATCTTGGTGGGACGCACCTTCTTGTTGAACGCCCTGGCCAACCTTTTCTGGTATAGCTGCATGTGGTACAAGGTATTTATCCATTCTCATCCTGTAATGCTAGCTGTTCTTACTCAGGCAATCCTGCCTTTGCTAGTACCCGCATTGACTGTATCTTTATTTCCATTGGTAACACTGCCTTCATCCCGTAAACCAAAGCATTGGGTGTGGCTCCCTTTGCCGTTCTCACCGAAGTTCTATACCCCACAGGGCATACGACAGTTTGTGAGCCCAATCTTTATAACTTTCTGTCATCTTAACTAGTATTTTCTTTATGGTTTTGTTGGCCGCCTCCACCGCCCCATTAGCATGTGGCCTGTAAAGTGATGATTTGTGAAGCCCTATCCCGTACTTTTGCAATATCGCCTTTGTTTCTCCCCGAAATTGGACTCCATTATCTGTCACTATATGATATGGCATTCCGTATCGACATACTATGTTACAGGCTATGAACTTGGCCATCTGCTTTGCCGTAACATTACGGAATGACTCGGCTTCCACCCACTTCAAAAAATAGTATACTGCCACTACTATGAAGCGGTGTCCATTTGCTGCATGTGGCCTGATTTCTCCAATCATGTCAATACCCCACGCTGAGAAAGGCCATGGTTCTGACAGTCCGTGCAATTCCGTAGGCGGTAGATGGTTCAAATTGTCGTGTGCCTAATAATCGTGACAGTGCTTCACCAGCTTTGCGCAGTCAACTTCCATGGTCAACCAGTAAAATCCCTGTCTCACTATCTTGTGAGACAAATTCAATCCATTCATGTGCGGTCCACATACTCCAGTGTGTACCTCTTCCATCACCTTCTGAGCCACTTCTTTTCTTAAACATTTCAGCTGGACGCCGTTGGCTTGTCTCTTGTACAGCTCCCCCCTTCAAACTCACATACTGGGAAGCCAATTTCTGAATGGATATTTTGCTTTCTTGCCGGCTCCTTCTGGGAATTCCCCACTTCTAGATACAGCAGAATGTCATAGTACCACGGCTTCCTATCATCGACTTATACTTCCATGATTCTACCTATCTCATAACTGGGTCTGCTAGCTGTTGTTAGTATAAGGGGTCTCATTACCAATTTTTACGAGTTTTCCCAAGTTGCAGCTAGGGTGGCTAGTGCATCCGCCATTTAGTTCTCTTCTCGTGGCAAGTGCTGGAATTTACAATCAGGGATAGCCAGTGCCAACTTCATGAGATAGAGTAAGTAGGGTCTCAATCGGCCTTCCTTCAATTCCATTCCCCTCCCATATGTCGAACTACCAACATCGAGTCTCCATAAACTTCTACGTCCCTAGCTCATAGGGCTATTAGTTCTTTCAGTCCAAAGACACATGATTCATATTTGGCCATGTTTTTGGTTACTCCGAACGTCAACCTTTTGGCCATATGTAGGGTTTCTCCTTCGGGGGTTACTATCACAATTCCTATTCCAGCACCCTTGTAATTCACCGCCCCGTGGAAATAAATTTTCCCTTGTTCGGGAATTACTATCACAATTCCTATTCCAGCACCCTTGTAATTACTATCACAATTCCTATTCCCCTGAACCGTTATGGCATGAACCTCATTGTTCGGGAATTCGAACTTATATTGATCTCCTTCTGTGGGTTGTAATGCCAAGAATTTCGCTACGGCTCGCCCTTTGACTACCTTAGAGGTGAGGTATTCTATATCAAACTCCATGAGCAACACCAACCATCTGCCCAACTTCCCTACCAGTAAGGGTACTGACTGCAAATACTTTAGGGGATTCTCATTTGCTACCACTTGTATCTTATAAGATTGGAAGTAATGACACAATTTTCGGGAAGTCCATATCACCGCCAAACAGATCTTTTCAACCTCTTGATAGCGGGTTTCATACGGAAGCATCTTCTTACTGAGGATTAGACTGCATGTTCCACCCCTGTCTCATCTTCCTATACCATCATCGCCCCCAGCGTTTCAGGTTCTATGGCCAAATACAACACCAAGGGTTTGCCCGACCTTTGGGGTTTCAAGACGGGCTGTTTAACCAAGTATTCTTTGATTTTGTCAAAAGCTTCTTGACATTGCCTATTCCACTCCACAGGCTGGTTCTTCCTTAACAGCTTGAAGATGGGCTCACATACTAATGTTAACTTGGCAATGAATTGAATGATATACTGGATTTTCCCGAGAAAAGCTATAACTTCCTTTTCTGTCTTCGGTGCGGGCATCTCGGTGATTGCCTTGATCTTTTCAGGGTTCACTTCTATCCCTCCCATTCCTACCGTATGCCCTAACAACTTTTCAGATGTTACCCCAAACACATATTTCTTAGGGTTGAGTCAGAGGTTGTACTTATCGACTCTTTGAAGGAATTTATCCAGCGCTCCTATATATCCGGGCCTCACCTCTGATTTAACCATCATGTCATCCACGTATACCTCAATCTCCTTATGCATCAAGTCATGGAATAATGTAGTGGCCATTCGTTGATAAGTGGCTCCCGCATTCTTAAGTCCAAACGACATCACATTGTAACAATATGTACCCCACTCAATGACGAAGGCAGTTTTATGCTTGTCTTTTTCGGCCATGAAGACTTGGTTATATCCTGAGAATCCATCCGAGAATGAGTACATAGCAGATAAAGTCGCGCTATCAACCAACACGTCTATATGGGGTATGGGAAATAATCCTTTGGGCAAGCTTTGTTGAGGTCCCTATAATCTATGCATATTTTGACCTTTCCATCATTCTTTGGTACCAGCATAATGTTGGTTAACCACTCGGGGTACTTCACCACCTCTAAGAACCCCACATCTATCTGCTTATTGACTTATTCCCTAACATTTTCGGCCCATTATGGCCTCATTCTTCGGAGCTTCTGTTTTACTGGTCTCATGTTCGGATAAGTTGGTATCATGTGCTGGGCAATACCTCTGTCCACTCCTGGCATGTCTTCATAGGACCAGGAGAATAATTTTGCATATTTTATTAATATTCTCTCTAATTCTTTCCGCTCATAAGAGGTAACCTCACTTAAAATTGAAATTTCCTTGGGGTTTTCACATGTACCAAGATTAAATGCATTTGTCTTTGTTGAGTCAATGTCAAATATGCTCATGTCATGCATGTTATGATGTACACTAATAGGAAAAGACTCGAATAAGTAAGCAAAATCAATGTTTTTATTATTAATAAGTAAGGAAAATAAACATCTTCGTAATTTGCAGTCTTGTCTTCTTCCGTCTGCTTGCTTTCTTCGAGCGTCAGATTCTCCAACTGTAGTAGGTCTTCTTCCCATTTATCTTCCTCATTTGCAACTTCCTCTGCTTGTGGTTCTTTGCCCATCACATCCTTGAAGATTTCGAATCCCGGTACTATGATCCCATTGACTTCTACGGGTTCAAGCTCTCCTTGATATCCTGTGGCTTTCACAAAGTATTCCATCAGCTTCATCCATTTTTTCTTGGTCTTCGGCTCATTCCCATCGGATTCATTCCCCAATCCTCTCTTAGTGGTCTGTCCCTTGAAATTCGATAGTGCTCTTATTCCCTGGCATCTGGCACTCAAACCCGTGCCCGACTCATATTTCATTCTTTCCATGATTCTAGCCACTTTAGGGTCCACTCATTCTTCGAAGTTTGCCGCCATTTGGAACCTTGTGAAAGGATGTATGTCTAAAGCAGCCACAACATTGTCTACTTCAGTCCTGATGGTGACGACTTCCTCACCATGCGGGAACTTAATAACCTGTTGCAAAGTGGATGGCACGCCCCCAAGTCTATGAAACCATGGCCTCCCCAATAACAGAGCAAATATAGCTGGGATATCAAGCACTGTTAACTCCACCTCATCTTTTATCGGGCCCACTTTGACTACTGTGATGAAGGTACCTTCGACTCCCCATTTGCTATCATCATATGCTTTGATAGTCATGCTGGAAGGGCTTAAATCTGTTATCCGCATACCCAACCTTGGTAGAATCTTCAATGGGCACACATTGATAGATGAGCCATCATCCACCATCACACAAGATGTCTTCTTGCCTCTTACTCACTTTTATGAATAGCGGCTTGTTGTTATTCCTCCCTTCCATTGGGAGCTCTTCTTCAGCGAATGTTATCATCTGCCTACCTTCTTTCTGTACCGACCCTATGGACATTGTCAAGTTTGCATATTCAGGTACCATTATCTTACTTAGAGCTTCTACCATGGCACGCCTATGCTCTTGAGAGGTGCATAATAACTCCCATATGCTCACTTTTGCCAGTGTCTTCTTCAATTGATGCAACACAGTATCCCCCTCAGTGTTATCCGTATTCTCCGTCACCTCTCGACCTTCTTTTAGCACTTCTTTTCCTTTTTCCGTTACATCACTGTAAAAATATCCACTGCGAGTCATCCCCTTTACCTCCCCTTTATCACTACTCGAGAAGTTTTCCCTGAAATCTCTCCCCTGCTCTGTTTCATCTTCATTGCTGCTATCCCATATCCCCATGCAAGAAATTTGGTGGTTGAGAATTTGGAGGACAAAGCTTTCAGGTAGGCCGGAGTTGATCATGTAGGTGGGTGGTGGGACATAGTGTAGTCGGGTAGAGGGTTTTCGTGTGTGTTGAGTTGTTCTTTTTCTAGGTCAGATATCTTATGGGTGTCAATGAGGTATTGGATCTCATGCCTAAGGCGGGTGCAGTTGTCAGTTTCGTGGCCTTTTTGCTGATGGTAGTGACAGTATAGGTTTAGGTCGAAGTGGCATGGCAGATGGTTTGGAAGTGGTTTAGGTTCTAAGGGTTTTAGGAGTTATTGCCTCTTCAGCTTTTCAAATACCTTTGACAAAGGTCTACCAAAATTGGAGAATTGCCTATTTCTGATGGCGGTGACCTCAGCAGGAGTGAGATTGGTCCTTGAAGGCCCCCCAATGGTCTTTCTATTCTGGCCGTAATACTTTATGATCTCGACTTCTTTTTCCTCGATATACATGACAGTTTCTCTTAACTGTCAAAAGTCGCTAATCATGGAGGTCATCCTTCTCAGCTTGTTATAAATGGAGGGCTTGGTATCCTTAATGATCATCTTAATCTGGTCCTTCTCCGAGGGCCGTGTCTGCATCTTCAAGAGTTGGCTTCTCCAGCGATCCACATAATATTTGAAGGTCTCTTCTAGCTTTTGTTTGGTGTTTTCTAGATCACAGAGCGACAAGTCTATCTCAATGTCCGTGACATATTAGTTCAGGAAGGCCTCCGCTAATGCCCTACAGTCATCACTGACCTTTTTCTCCAGGCCATGATACCATACTACGGGCGCCCCTTCTAGTGACATCCCAATCATCTTCTGCACCTGGCGCTTCGACAGACCCACTGAACTCATTACTGAAACATATTGTCGGAGATAGACCCTAGGATCTCCGTTTCCGTTGAACTTGGCCATGTCAGGCATCCTAAACTAGGGAGGCAGCTGTTCTTCGAAAGTTATCGCATCATAGTCTAATAGATCTTCATGTTTTCCCTTCATCTTGCGGGTAACTGACTCTACTTGTTCTCTGAGTTTCTGTAACTCTGCATGAGGCCCGGCTATCCTTCCTGCGGCATACTCATCCATGTCATCATCAAAAACAGAGATTTCTTCGGTCACCCTATTCGGCGACTCCTCACGCCTTCCATCCTCGTTGTTTTCTATTCCCATTGTGTGGGGTACTGTCAGATTGGCCACAATATTGGTCAAATCCTGTAGTTGCTCGGTAATTTTGGTGATGTTGGACTCCAATTGATCCATGCGGGAACCTTCGCTGTCTGACGCATCCATGCTTGCTAACCTCTTCTTGACAAGTCTTCATTCTTCTCTAACCCAACAGATATCTATGATGGCTGTTAAGACAAAGGGTTATCATGATGCGTGTATGCATGCGATGCATGAGATGCATGTGGTTATCAAAACAACATATACCCTTCCAACCTTATCCTCCCACACCTGTGGTAAGTCTATTTCTGCCCTAGGTATGACTCATTTTATGCGCCAATGTGGGGTACACAAAGATCATTCTCTCCTATGCTACATGGGTGAACCTTGGCTACCTCAGTCCCTCTTCATCAGTAAAAGACAAAGACCGCCAATTTATAAGATTGACTAAGCCTATTATAGGGATCGTACCATTGTTTAGAAATGACGAATTGGGCCCTCGGTAATCACGGTCATGGCAGAGACGGACTTGGAGATATCCAAAAGTATACAAATATGCCATAACAAGGCGTACCCTTCCTGGATGAAAGGTAGTGCAGATATTAGACTCATGTATCTGGCATATTCAGGTAATGTTTGGACCTTCTAAGCCCATCGAGGTTTTCATAAAAGTTGGCCCGTTACCATTTTAAAGTGTTCAATCAGATTATCGCGAGGTGTAAACTTGTCCCAGTTAAAAAGGCCCAACAGGTTTACACTTTTGTGATAATGTGGATAAATAACTTCAAATGGTAGGGGGCCCAAACACAAGGTGGCCCATCGTTACTTTGAAACTTTTGGCCCAATCATCATAAGATGCAAACTCGTCCCGGTTTAAGTGGCCCAACAAGTTCGTATCCTATGACGAGAAGCCCAAATGGATCCAAATGATAATGGTCTCAAACACAAGCATGGGGGGTAGCTTCTATAGGACACATAACTATGGTTCGTATGTGGGATTACAAGGTTATAGACAAGGCTCTCATCGGCGAAGGGTTGCACATAATTAGGTCTCCCCACTCAAGGGTTCGAGCGACCAAGTGAGCACGGCTTTTTTATACCATAGGGTACGTGCCAATGAGTGATGGTTATCATCACATAACGATCCGCCGCCTTTAGTGAAAGTGACTTCATGATACATGACGCCATCGGGGGTAAGAAGGGTATGCAAAATATATGAGACTTTGTTAACCAAAGCAAGAGCCACGGACATTATAAGGCATTATTTCAGGGCCGATTCTCTATCCCCCAGTGGAGTCGCCATTAGTAGGAGCAAAGCGGGGTTTACCGCTATGCCTATGATATTCGTCGACCAAAATACTATTGGGCTCACAACCCGTAGAGAGTACGGATTAGCCCGTGGGGGACTAAATCGGAGAATAAATGAGTCACCACCCAATGTGAACTGGGAAAGATTTATGGCCGCACTCACCCCTCGCAAGGGAATACCACAAACCGTTGGGTTCGAAATGGTCCCTTACTTATGCCAGTATAATGTACGGGTTCATACAATAGTATAGTCAAGTCTTAATGCAATTCATGCATAAAAGCGAATAACAAATATAATAACACACCCAACCAAAATAATAATCACAATAACATAGTTCCAAAAGCATATTAAATTAAGAAATACGAGATGCGACAACGAAAATCATAATAAACAATCAAAAGCAGGAAAAACGTCAATAATACATGTAACGCATATGGGAAATAACAATGCTAAGGTGAAAAAAAGAAAACATGCAATAGTACCAATAACGAAATCAACATGTATATATTAATATTTCCCGAGTGGCACGTGGAGTTGTATCCCAAGTACAAACCGCACTACCGCCCATTCGGATTTGGCTACAAAATTTACATCTGGGTTTCCATCCGATATACCGCAAGGGATAATAACACACATAATCATCAATGCAATATAAACGGACGTAAAAAAATATAACCATGCATATACGGATAATCATCAACATGAACAAATTTAAACAAAAAAAGTGAAATAATTAAATAATAATAAAGTGAATAAGTAGATAAAAATAAACAACGAAATGCCAAAGAAGAAATGTGGCCAGAGATTTGGCCGTTTTTGATGTAGGACTTCGCATACCCGGCTGGACGTATTTCACGTCCAACCAGACATGCAGCGTCCGAAACTATAAAAATAAATATGAAAAGGGTGCCCTTAGGTCTTACCTTTTAAGTTGCTTCCTCGGAATTGCATTAGGCCATTACCGGGAGGATCACTGGTTCGCTAGTTTGCTGTTTCTAGTTCGCTGTTTCTGCTCGTTGGTTCGCTATTTTTGCTCACTGTTTCATTATTTCTGCTTGCTGTTTTACTATTTTTGCTTGCTGTTTCGCGCCGCTGGTTGCTGTTTCTGTTTACTTTGAGCTGCTGGTTACTTTTTTTTTTGTTTTTATTGTTTTTTCTGATTTTCTCCTTCTCCTCACGCTGTTTGGTTGTTTTTCGGTGGTTCCCTTTTTTTTTTTTGTGTGGTTCCCCCTAGGTTTTTTTTTCTCTCCAATTTCCCCTCAAGAAGAAGAAAAAGAGCCTCCTTTTATAATGATTTGAAGGGATCTCCAAATAGGGAAACAAATCATGTTTATTTGGGAGATATATTATCAAATTATTTTGGGAATAAAATCTCATAAATTTGGTGATGAGGAGATATGAAATCTTGTTAAATTGGTAAAAATGGGATCCCAAAATCTTATTAAATTGGAAAGTGTTGATGCTCTCATAACTAAGGAGATTTTATCATATTTGGGAAGATTATGCATGGGGTTTTTGGGCTGCATGTAGGGGTGGGCATCGGATCGGATCCGATCCGATTTGCAAATCCGAACGAATCCTGTTGGTCCGGTTCGATGAATTTCGGATCGGATCGAAATTTTTTTTTTTTAATATGCAAAACGACGTCGTTATATATTAAAAAAAAAAAATCGATCGGATCGGATTTTATCCGATCCGATCCACTCGATTTGTTTGACTCAAACCCACCGAATTCGGATCGGATCGGACCAATCCGATCCGAAATAGGATGATTTCGGATCGAATTGGTCCGATTCGAATTCGGATCGAACCAATCCGATCCGATCCGATCCGATAATTATCGGATCGGATCGGATCGAGTTCGATTGTTTGATTCGATTCGATCGAATCAAACAATCGTGGGCATTTCGGATCGGATCGGATTCGGTCCGATCCGATCCGAATCCGATAATGCCCACCCCTAGCTGCATGGGTCGATTGCATGAGGAGAGGGTGGATGGGCTGAATGGGCTGAGGCTAAGGTTTAAAGCCGAGGTTGACTAAGCGAATCTGAGGCTGGCTAGTGAGTCCGAATCCGATGAGATGCTAATTTTAGAGGTTTTCTTTCCTTCCAACATTCATTTTTCGCAACTTTGGCAACTTTTCAGGTAGTACCTCCATACGAGGCTCATCATCGGGCTCATGCAAAAATGCAGTGTCTACACCCATCTTATTTAGATGACGTTCTGTTTGTTCTTGGTTCATTGACTTTATGAGTGGATCAGCTATATTATCAACCGAATGTGTTTTCTGAATGATAATTTATCCATCTCCAACATATTCTCTTAGAATGTGATACTTTCTTAGAATGTGTTTGGATTTCTGGTGTGACCTCGGTTCATTGGTTTATGTTATAGCCCCAATAATGTCGAAATTCAAAGGGAATGCACCTTCAATGGTTGGAACCTTACCTAATTTTGTAATGAACGTCATCATCCAAACCGTTTCCTTTGTTGCCTATGTATTCTGTCTTAGTAGTGGAGTCCGCAACAGTGCACTTTTCAAATTAAGTGCTCCTTCATTGTATAAGAAAATGAATCCAAAGGTCGAATCATAATCATCAGTTTCTGTCTAAAAGTCTGAGTCTGAAACCCTTATACTTTCAGTTCTAGTCATCCGTAAGTCAATATCATATCCTTAGTCCTTCTTAAGTACTTGGGGATTGCCTTGACTGCTATCCAATAATTTTCTCTTGGATCAGATTAAAATATGCTTGTTACATTAACAACAAATGCAATGTTCGGTCTTGTATATAACATGACATACATAAGACTACATATGACAATTCATATGGTATTTGACTCACGTGTACTCTCTCTTGAGGTGTCTTGGGTGTAACACCCGATAATCCCTGTGACCTATATGTTACCAAAGGTTGATGACTATTATGTTATCGGAGGCATGATACTTGATGAAAATCATGTTTAAGCTTGTATGTTCTCATGGAAAGACCTTTTGGACATTCAGCGAATTCCCTTGCAGTTCTGATGTGGAATTTAGCTTACGTTCCATTCCAAATAGCCCTTAGTATTTAAGGAAAAATATTTTCATACGATCTTCGATTTTTGTAAATTTTATACCATCAAAAATCTTAGACAAAGACCTACGACTTCTGCGTTGGACACTTTTCCAAATTTGAATCAGAAGCAGGTCACAAATTGTGAATATGACCGGCGTAATCACATACGTATAACGCAAGCGCACGTATCGTTCAAGTAGTATAAAAAGTATCGATCCCACGAGGACTTAATATCTATTCTATTAATTTTATGAGGTCAAGTGATTACTAATATCTAACAAGTTGTTTGAAAGGATAATGATGATTCTAAATTTAAAACAAGTAAAAGAAATTGAGAGTAGATTAATGAGAATTAAAACTATCTAGGGTTGTGAATTCTTCCAATATTAATTAAAAGATGAAGTAGTTAAATCATAGTTGGGTAAATATTGATTTATTAATCTGGAATATTAAATTATGTAAAAGCCTCTTCCGATGGTCATTTACAAATACCTAGTTTAATTCAATTGAATCATATGTCTATGTCAACCAAATTACCTAGATTCATTAAGTTTGAATTCCAATTATGATTACCCCCGCCCAACAGGTATATTCCTATCCTGTAAGGAAATCTATTAAAGGTTTATCTATCCTTAAAGAATATCGTGGGTTGTTGAGTATAAGGTCTTTAAACTTAAAGTCCCTATGTCTAGTTCATTTTAGGTTTATCTATTCAATTTTATTAGTGATCAGTTAATAAAAAGGCATTAAGATTATGACTCAACAAATAACTCTTTAATTACCCAAACTATAATCTAATCCTTTTTAAAACCAATGATATTAGATTTTATCACAACCCTAGATATTTAATTTAGTTACAACACATAGCTAAAGCTGATATAAACTTAAAAGACATAAAATGAAATTACTGAAAAGTAATAAAAAGAAATGCTAAGGTAAAAGGAATTATCTTATACTATTCACTATTTAGATATCTCCCATAAAATAATATATATAATCTTGTGATATTTTAAATCAACCGTCCGGAATGGCGGTATCCTGATTAAGTCAAATTCAAATATACCAGCCATAAGGCGGAACAGAAATATAAACTTAAACCAACTGTCCAGTATGGCGGTATCCTCATTAAGTCAGGTTTAACCAATTTAAATTGAATAACCAACCGTCCGGAATGGCGGTATCCTTTATTAATTCAGGTTTTAAATAGTTTATATATTATTTCTAAGGGAGATTAATCTAAATAGCAAAAGTAAAAGAATTACATTTTTACCTCAACATGGAGAAGTTAGCTCCTCATGGATAAATGAAAACTACTATTTATAGAAGAGAATTACTACTACAAACGTAAATAAAACTGAATAAAAGAAACTAAAGAAGAGAAATCTCAATTTATTTATAAGGATTTCAGAGGATGAGGTACATTTGAAACTTAAGAAATCAAACTCAATTTATAGGCAAAAAAAATTCAATTCTTTATTATTATTTTTCTGATTTTTTTTTTATTATTATTTTTTTTTGGATCACTGAATTTTCGACACGTGGCATGGTGGCTAAAAAAAAACGGCTCTTTGAATTTTTGACACGTGGCATGCGGTGCACGTTAGCAGATTGCTTGTGATGATGACACGTGGCATGGTGCACGTTAGCAAAGTCAAACTTGGCAACTTTGACTTGTTGACCTGACGCATATTAGCAGTCTCCAGTGCAAGTTAGAGGTCGGGATGCCAAGGGTTTCGGTGTCGAGAAGCCCAAAATTACCAAAATACCATTTTTGCCAAATTTCACAAAATTTCACAGTTTTGCTCCAAATCACCTCCAGAATGTCCTGAAACTTTATTTATCTACAAAATAACACAAAACACATCAAAATATTCACAAAACTCAAGAAATTATACAAAATATTAAGTAAAATGAGTGGGAAATAGTGATAGTTTTACTACTCATCAGAATACCGAGGATGCTACAGTAAATTCGGGAATAAGCTAGAATAGTGTGATGTGGCAAAATATTGACCATTCATTTGTAAACAAAATCATCTCTATGCACTATAAACAGCAAACACTATTCATCATCTTCTCTTTCCCATAAGGCACGAATTTGACTTCCAAATAACCTCAAAAATTCTTCATTTTCTCATGCCAAAGGTGAAGGAAAAATGATGATTTCAAGATTCTTTCATGCAAAGTAAGCTCCTTATTCATTTCCTTTCTTTATTTTTCAGTTTTGGGCAAGGAAACCAAAAACCCAATTTACACCTTGCATTACTCTAGCAAAGAGAATTGCATAATTGGCATTAGTAGAGTTATTAGCATGTGTTTGGAGAAGTTTCTTGAAGGTATTAACATGAAATGAAGCTTTTATGTCTGTGAATATGGTGGGGATTAGAGTTTCTAATTTGATGATATTAAAATAATTGGTTGGTGTTTAATTGATGATATTGCTTGATTGAGGATATAAATGAGTTTATATTAAGTTGGGTTGAAGTTTGAAAAAGAGTGTTGGGCATTACCTTAAGTTGGGTTGAAGTTTGAAAAATAGGCCAGCGTTGTGAATCTCGACACCCTAAAGTCACGACGCGTAATCAAAGGTGCTCACTGTCTCGGTCTGAACATGTGGGCGTCACGACGCGGAGCAAGTAGAAGCTTTTATCTCACGTCTGAACCAGTGGGGGTCGCGACGAACAACGTCTGGCGTCGTGACGAGATACCAATTTTCATAATCAGATTTTAACCCTTCCATTTGCAACGTAAGATGTTAGAGGCCACCTTTAAAGTTTCTTATCATCTTATATATACGTAATTTATCATGTCACAAACGTAGGATATCATATAGTGATGATAATTTCGAAGTACATTCCATTATTCGTATTCTAATTTAGTTACCTATAAAGGTTATCGCAGAAAGAAGATAACCATTCAAATCCTCGATGAAGTGAAGTTATGCGAACGGGACTCCAAATCTGTGAGTGGACACTTTTTCCTTAAGTTGATTTTTCATTATATGATTTTTAAATATCAGACTTAATTTTCCACATTTAGGGCGTTAGCCAAATTTACTCTCAAAATTATTTTGATGAGAATGCTTTGAGAAATGATTTAGAAAAGAGATGATTTCAAAAAGTATGATCTCAGTGATTTCGGGGGCATGGGGAAAAACCCACCTTAGTAATGTAACTTGACTCAGACATGAAATTGACAGATTCAGATATTGTGTGTACACGCAGTTCATGACTATGGATGACAGCTGCCCCTAGATCTTAAATTCAGAGTCTGAAGGGTCACATAGATCCACAACCCTAATCTAGATTGTCGCTTGGGGGACGGCGATACGTAACATCCCATGACCACTAGATTTCAGGCTAGGGGGACGACGCGATACATAATGCCCCTAGACCCTAGTTTCATGGGATATGTGGTGGCATGCTTTAGGGGACAGCGATACGTAAAGCCCCAATATCATGGATTTTCACTCCTGGCTCTAAATTAGGCGTATGAGGTGATGCCGATACGTAACGCCCCCATACGTCAGGTTTTACAGAGGACAATATTTCAGTGATAGTGTTCAGAGACAGATTTAGAGAAAAAGAGATTTCAGAAAAAACATATTTTTCATAAATGAATTTTTAGAGATAAGTTTTTATAGACATGATTTTCAAAATGGACAAGAGGTTATGAAAGAATTTATAAGGAAAACTCAATTTTACAGAAACGATTCAGAGTTTTCCAAACTTAAAAGAGTTTTCAGAAGAACAGGTTTCTTAAAGTGATTTCGACTTTAGAACTATGAGATTTCAATTACAGCATTTCAGTTTCAGATTTAACCTGTCCACTTACTTA
>SKCR01053177.1:0-43574 GCA_019454045.1 Zanthoxylum bungeanum | reverse complement strand
GTGGGGATTTTGTTAGACAGTTATGACCCATAGCGTCACTATTTTGTAAATGATATTGTATTATTGTACCAAATTAACTATGTAGTAATGAAATTGCCTTTTACCGTTTTGTAATTTATTTACTTTGATATAATGGTAAGAATCCCTATGATTGGTTCCAGATTGTTGATGATATGAGACGGTATCAATCCATAAGGTTTTAATCATTAAATATCCCTAGTCGTAGTATATCGAGACTGGACATCGATAATGCGGAATAGACTAGTACTGCACTGTGCCTGTTGTGAGGGCACAACGGCATAGTTCTCATATATTAATATAGGATACTTATGCAAGTGTGGTAGGGGGTTTGTTTACCGATGGTACGGAAAACAGCTTCGCTCTGCTTAGACCCCGCGGAATCCCATTGGTAGTATGTCTGCGTGTCTATGGGAGTCCGCTTCAGGGTAGGTGCATAGATCTTAACCTGAGACTTGCATAGCTAGTACTTACGACAATCGGTAAACTTTAGTTTTGGTGGTCCAGGGCTTTAACGGGTTCTGTGTACACCTCTTCTGGGTTATCGAGAATCGTAGTGTATTGGGTGTGATGTCAAGATGGAAGTATCACTTCAGACATATGGAGATGATGCTCGCGAGGGATACAGAACTAGTACTCTATAATGGTTGCCAACCATCGCGGATAATATGACTAGGTCAGGATTATCCGATTCAAAGAGACTGGTTGCTTGATGTCCGATATGGTATCGTATGGGGCAGACACATCTCCAGCCCCAGGCCTTACATGTGATCATCCGATACTGGTTCGATATACACTATTACTACGGTATACTACGCCTGTTATAGATCTTATATTCCAATAAGCATATTTCTGGAGAATTGGGTAGGCATGGCGTTTTGCTAGAGGCTAACCTTGTCTTGTAAATCGGTAAAAACGTAGTACTTGGTACGTACGTATTCAGATAATCTGACGACCGTATTACTGCCAACATATCCAAGGATCTCTTTGGGTCGCTTCCCGAAGATTCACCAATGACGTATGATTCAAACTCGATTAATCTTGGATTAATTACGGAGACGGACTAGACTTTATCTTGGATAAAGTTGTTGGTAATTTCTAAGGTCCCAAGATCAAACAAGACATGAAAACATGCGTGAATACACCAACGAAGATAGCGGAATACTTACATTGATCGGTTATGTCGATTTGAAGACGAATCATGCCCAAAACCGTACTGCCTTTGTAAGCCCACTGCAGCAGTCCATGTTCACTGTCTTGGCAGTTTCGGGTCTCAAAACGAAGCTCCAAACTCCATCGGATGAGTCCCGCCTCATGGTCGAACCTCCCTACCACCTTTGCAAGACTTGAAAGTGTGCTAGCACTTGATTTCTCACCATGAGAAACCACTCTTGGCTTCCCTTTGTTCACGCCATTTCTGGTTCCAAACCAGTGAAGATTTTCTTCATTTGGGCGTGAGAGAAGAGAGAAAATGAGAGAGATTGAAGTTGTGTTAATTGAAAATGATTTACCAAAAATCAATTTATATTTATGCCATAAAATTTATTAAATTGATAATATTTATGACACAAATCATGCAATGGTTTAGAGTGTCAAACACTCAAACTCCATGCAAGACCATTGAGTGTATTGTACACAATCTTCATGCAATGCATTAGAATTAAATAATGCATAATATGACATGTGTCATGTGGGCCCCACACGTTTCCAAATGAAAGTGGGCCCACGTACACTCACGCGTTCGGGTTCGATATTCCGAAATACCGAGCTTACGTCGCGACGTTAATTAAATCGAATTTAAATAAATAATTGCGCCTAGCGAAATTATTATTTACGTCGCTAACGAATTAATTCTAAATTAACTCGTTTGCCCGAATTAAAATCTAATTTTAATTCCGCGTCGAAATCTAATTTCGTTTAATATATCGAATATATTAATTTACCGATTAATTCCAAATTAATCGTTATCTCTCTCTAGACGATATTTTATCCTAGATAAAATATCTCCGTAATTAATCCTAGATTAATTTCTCTCTCTTCTGTATAATCCCAGATTATTCAAGAGTGCGAGTTGTGCGTCATCGGTGGATTATCGGGGAAGCGACCCTACCTTGATTTCGGCCTCCCATAGACAATATTCATAATACCAATGGGATTCCGAGGGGTCCTATCCAGAGCGAAGCTGTTTCCCGTACCATCGGTGAAACACGACCTCCTATCGCACTTGCACAAGTATCCAATACTTATATATATGAGAAACTATGCCGTTGTGCCCTCACAACGCGCACAAGTGCAATACTAGCCTATTCCGCATTATCGATGTCCAGTCTCGATAATACTACGGCTAGGGATATTTAATGATTAATCCTTCGTGGACTGATACTGTCTCATATCATCTCAATCCAGGAACTAATCATATGGACCCTCTCTTCTTTATATATCTATGGTGATCTAATCACAAATGATGAGAGTGCAATTTCCTTATTACATAGTTAATTTGCTACAACAACACAATGATCTGTGCAAACAGTGACGCTATGGGTCATATTATCCAACAAAAGTACTATACATAGAGAGAGAACGATTAATTTGGAATTAATCGTAAAATTATATATTCGATATAATAATCGAAATTCGATTTCGACGTGAAATTAAAATTAGATTTTAATTCGGGCAAACGAGTTAATTTAGAATTAATTCGTTAGCGACGTAAATAATAATTTCGCTAGGCGCAATTATTTATTTAAATTCGATTTAATTAACGTCGCGACGAAAGTTCGGTATTTCGGAAATATCGAACCCGAACGCGTGAGTACGCGTGGGCCCCACTTTCATTTGGGTTGTGTGGGGCCCACATGACACATGTCATTTTATGCATTATTTAATTGTTAATACATTGCATGGTGATAGTGTACAATACACTCAATGGTTTTGCATGGAGTTTGAGTGTTTGACACTCTAAGCCATTGCATGATTTGTGTCATAAGTTTTTATTATTATTTAATAAATATTATGGCATAAATATCAATTGATTTTTGTAACAAAAATCATAACACTCCTCTCTCTCTCACATTGCCGAAACTACATGCAGTTTTGGGCTCTCCATTTCTTCAATTTTTGTGGCAAGATTTGAAGAAGTTGTTGCATTCAAAATCACAACAAAGGCTAGCACCTTCAAGGGATCATACATAGGTGATATGGGAAACTAATCCTTGAGCTTGGAAGGATCAAACTCGACTTGGAGTCCCTATTTTCTTCTTGGCCGAGAGCTTCACTGCACAAGGGAGGAATTTCGCATCATCTTAGCATCCATTTTCAAGTATTGTGAGTATGATTCCGCCATATTTCAATTTATTCATTCATGTATTTATATATTTTGCTTGTTCTTGTTGATCTTGGGGCTTGGTTATTTTTTCCAACATCAATATCGGGTACAAGCCTCCCAATGCAATCATACAAAACTTGCACGACTTCTTCATCTGAATCAATGTTTGGATTTGAATAGAAAAATTCAGGGTTCAAGTAATATCCAGCTGCATGCAAAGGCGATGAAGTTGGCAATTCCACATTTGATCAATGATGGTGAAAACATAAGCATATTTTTCTTCTCTCCCATTAAAAGACTTGGCAATAGTTTCTTTGGCCCTATCCATATCCTCATAAATATAACCCATATGAGGCTTCTTCTCACCATCAACCATTCGATGTACACTAACAAGATGGCCATATAATTTTAGAATATACACAATATTCTTCCAAAAGTTTGGCATCAACACGATTTGTGCTGCTCTTTTCCCTCCTTCCTCCTTAGACCATTTACTACTATGCCATTCATCTGAAGTGAACATCTTTCTCAAATTATTTTGTTGGCCATGAATGGATCAGAGTGTGATATAGGTAGTAGCAAATCTGGTCACTGCAGGCCTAAGCAATTCTTTATCTGTAAATTTTCTCATTAAATTTACCACACTCGTTCGACTATAAATATAACCGATCACAGACACGGCCTTTTTCAATGTCCCATGTATTAAACGGATCTTCCCAATATCTTCAAGTATCAAATCAAGACAATGAGCAGTACATGGTGACCAATACAAATGTCGTCTCTTTGCTTCCAACAATCTCCATACAAAATTCATATTTCATTGCACTATGTTAGTATACTATTACTATATCAACAATAAATAATCAATTTGTATATATTTATCAAATAATACCTGCTGCTACATAATTTGATGTATTATCGCGTCACTACTTGTACAACATTTTGTTCTCCAATTTCTTCAACAATTTCATCAAGCATCTTATACAAAGTGTCTCCAGTTTTCACAAGGTTTGAAGCATCAATGGATTTGATAAACACAGAACCCCTCAGAGAATTGACTAAAAAATTTATAATATCCTTATTAACCACTGAATCACACCATCCATCCGATATAATTGAACATCCATATTTTGCCCATTCTTCTTTATGTACATTCATCAATTCTTTGGTGTTATGAAATTCATTTGCCAACAATGGAACTCATACCTCATGATAGCTAGGTGGTTTCATACCAGGCCCAAATTGCCTAACTGATTCAATTGTTGCTGTAAAACTATCCAATTTAACTACATTAAATGGTATCCCAGCATCATAGAACCATCTAGCTAGGTCTCTACATGCTCTATTCCTCAACTCTTTTTTACATGATTCATTTATTGCCAATTGCTTCAACTTTCCCTCTATCTGATCCTTGACAACCTTCTCAGCATCAGGAGTAAAATACAAATGCATTGGTCCCTTTTGTTTTGGCTTCTTTCGAGTTAGAGACGTAATCTCCTCCCCATCATCATCATCATAAGTACCAATATCATCAAAATGTGGATTCAAATTCATTGTACTTTCTTCTTTATCTTGAGATTTTTTAAGAAAATAATCTTTAATCTCCTCACTAACATGAGGATGACATCTAACACATTTGGTCACATTTCTATAACCTCCAGTGAGATGTTGTTTCATCTTATCGACCCCATCTTTCACCAATCTGTCACAAAAATTACACTTCAAATTGTTCCTATTTGAATTATCAATCATCTGCGAATATTTCCAAGCGGGATCAGTTTTTCTACTTTTACATGAACTTCCAGATTCCATTCTGTACAAAACATAAATATTCAACTCATAATCTTGAATTCTTGACGTGGATCTATGGTATATAAAAAACACACTAAAAGTCTAAAACTATAACTTTTTTCGAACTTGTTCTGGAAATACAAATATAAAAACAGTAAAATGTAATATGATTAGTTTATTGTAGATCACAGAATCAAAATGCAAGGAATATTTGTAGAATTTTTGACCTAAGTGCATGATTTTATTAATATCTTTAGAGATTCGGTCCATTATTTGTTTTATGTCTCCCATTTGAAGTAGGCAACTGGCAACAATGTTGTGATGGTGGGTTATGTTATGAAGCCTTCACGTGAAGATGATTTTGCTAAAGTGAGCTCTTTTCACTTAAAAATGAGAGCATGATGCATTGAAAAAGGAAATTGAGGATAATGAAATTTAGGGTTTAGGCAATTGAGATATGCAAAATAGGAAAAATATGTAATAGACAAAAACAAAAAAGAGGATAACGAAATTTTTAACCTAGAAGAACAGAAGAATCAAGAAGAGAAAAAAAATGAAGAACTACTGAACTATCGACAGGAAACAAAAAAATTAGAAGACAAAATCGCCCTACCTCAGAAGCTGATGAGTCGGCGACGTCGGAGTCTTCGACGGTGGAGTCATCGGCGTCGGATTCGGCGGTACTGGAGTCGTCGGCTGCAGTGGAGGCTGAAACTAGGGTTTTTGTTTTTGGAATCATCGGTGGTGGGTTAAGAAATTAGGGTTTTCGAATTTCCTTTTATAATAATTTCAATTTCCATGAGGCGTACGCCTCTTCCGCTTCTCACCTCAGGTCGCCTCTCACGCTTCACGTCGCCTCGCCTCGTATCAGTGGAATCGACTCGCCTCGGCTTAGTTGATGCGCACAGGCTTGCGCCTCATGCGCCTCTCGCATCGAGGCACGCCTCAGGTCGCCTCTAACAACGCTGATTGTCACTACTGCCATCACTACTTGTCTCCCTGGAGGACTCACCATAACTCTCCTCACCAGGTCTCATGTCAAAAGAAATGAAATTCCAATAGAAAAACTTTAGAGTATTGTTTAAAGTCATAGATGAAACCAAGGCGATATAAATTATGTCAAAAAGTAATAGATCACAAAAACATCTGGTCCATATGGACATGATAGTTATTACAACACCACCATTTTGTTGAAATTCATGGGTCTAACTTAACCCAAAAGCTAGCTTAAAAGTTAAGGTTGTCTTGACCTTATATTCTTAGGCCAATAACAACCATCAATCAATGTGATATTTTTCCTCAACACTCCCTTGTCACATGCATGCTTGTCTTTCTGCCCAGTCCTTATCACGTGCTAAGGTAATGTGGCCTTATAGGCCTACTCCTATTGAATTTGGATCTGATATCATGTTGAAATTCATGTCTAACTCAACTCAAAAACTAACTTGAGAGTTGAGGGTTACCTTAACCTTATATTCTTACTCCAATATCAATTCTCAGCTGATGTAAGATATTTTTCATCAATATATAGTTGTTTTTAGCAAGATGAGTAAACCCATGAAACTCACCACTTCCTATATTTATGAGTTCATTTTAATCTGATTATAGAAATTTAACTCTACATCATGAAGCCTATACAACTAGCTAAGACAGCATGAACATCCATCAGTTCCAACAAAAACAAGGGGCTGCTTCAATGGCTAAATAAAATAGGCTGGGATTTCAGCTCTTTGCAGACTAATAGAAAATTATAAGATGCCAGAAACAAAGCTATGGTATTGTTTATTAATATTTAATAATGCAATGTTTTATCAAATCACATCAAAAAAATATCAATTGGAAGCAAAACCAGTAACTAAAAGAGAACTCCGATAACTATGAAATTCTGGGGCAATGTCTCACCACAGCCTGGGGGGAGGTTTCAATGGGTCTATATACAACTAAATGTCAGATAAGTATGGAAGACTCATACTCATCCAACAAAAGAGGAACTTCTGCTCCATAAGCATTTCATTCATTAAATGATTCCCACAAATCCCCAAGTTCAAAGTATGGACGAAATTCTGTTTCATGGCTTCTCCATCTCCTCACACTTGTCTATAACAAATTCCAAGACCGCATTTTTTTCCAACATTCTCAAAAACCTAAACTTTCATCGTTTACACTAATAAAGCTAATAGTAATTACAACAGAGAACAAAATTAACCAAAAAAATAAAAAATTGCTACAATTCCAATAACAACAACAATAAAAGATATTTTTTGGTCAATCACCTTAGGCAGATACTGAGTGCTCATAATAGTCATCAGATAACATCTCATCTGTAGGGACATCAGAGTGACCCCTTGCAGCCTAGCCAACTGTTTTTTGCCCCGCATCTTGTGAATCTAACCTATCATCATTTTCATTTGATGAATTATCATCAGACCCTTTCATATTTTTATTTTCAGACTTCGAATCCTACACAGAATCAGACCCACCAGTGTAGGAGCCCATAGGCTGGCAGTCCTTCCAAAAAGTAGAACCCCATCCCCTAGCCAGGCCTGTTGTGTTAGACATTATGACCCATAGCGTCACTGTTTTGTAAATGATATTGTATTATTGTACAAAATTAACTATGTGATAATGAAATTGCCTTTTGCCGTTTTGTAATTTATTTACTTTGATATATAAATGGCGAAAGTCCATATGATTAATTCCGTATTGAGATGATATGAGACAGTATCAATACATAAAGGTTTAAATCATTAAATATCCCTAGTCGGAGTATTATCGAGATCGGACATCGATAATGCGGAATAGACTAGTATTGCACTTGTGCATGTTGTGAGGGCACAACGGCATAGTTCTCATATATTTAGTATAGGATACTTATGCAAGTGCGATAGGAGGTTGTGTTTTACCGATGGTACGGAAAACAGCTTCGCTCTGGATAGACCCCGCGAAATCCCATTGGTAGTATGTCTGCGTGTCTATGGGAGGCCGCATCAGGGTAGGTGTATATGGTCTTAACCTGAGACTTGCATCGCTAGTACTTACGACAATAGGTAAACTTTGGTTTTGGTGGTTGGGGGACCTTAACTGGTTCTGTGTTCACCTCTTCTGGGTTTATCAGGAATCGTAGTGCACTGGGTGTGAAGTCAAGATGGAAGTGTCACTTCAGACATATGGAGTTGATGATCACGCAGGATACAGAACTAGTGCTCTATAAAAGGTTGCAACCGTCGGTACAATATGACTAGGTCAGTATTGCCCGATTTAAAGAGACTAGTTGCTTGATGTCCGATATATGTTTCGTACGGGGCAGACATATTTCCAGCCCCAGGCCTAACATGTGATCGTCCGATATTAGATCTATATCAAGCGTAGTATACCGCAGTATTGCGTACATCGATCCAGTATCGGACGATCACATGTTAGGCCTGGGGCTGGAAATGTGTCTGCCCCGTACGAAACATATATCGGACATCAAGCAACTAGTCTCTTTAAATCGGGCAATACTGACCTAGTCATATTGTCCCGACGGTTGCAACCTTTTATAGAGCACTAGTTCTGTATCCTGTGTGATCATCAACTCCATATGTCTGAAGTGACACTTCCATCTTGACATCACACCCAGTGCACTACGATTCCTGATAAACCCAGAAGAGGTGAACACAGAACCAGTTAAGGTCCCCCAACCACCAAACCAAAGTTTACCTATTGTCGCAAGTACTAGCGATGCAAGTCTCAGGTTAAGACCATATACACCTACCCTGATGCGGCCTCCCATAGACACGCAGACATACTACCAATGGGATTCTGCGGGGTCTATCCAGAGCGAAGCTGTTTTCCGTACCATCGGTTAAAACACAACCTCCTATCGCATTTGCATAAGTATCCTATACTTAAATATATGAGAACTATGCCGTTGTGCCCTCACAACATGCACAAGTGCAATACTAGTCTATTCCGCATTATCGATGTCCATCTCGATAATACTCCGACTAGGGATATTTAATGATTTAAAAATTTATGTATTGATACTGTCTCATACCATCTCAATACGGAATTAATCATATGGACTTTCGCCATTTATATATCAAAGTAAATAAATTACAAAACGGCAAAAGGCAATTTCATTATCACATAGTTAATTTTGTACAATAATACAATATCATTTACAAAACAGTGACGCTATGGGTCATAATGTCTAACAATCTCCCACTTGGCCTATAGCCAGTCACTCAAGCATCTAATACCTGAACTATGTATATGTCGTTCAAACACTTGCGGATAAACAGCTTTCGTCAGCGGATCTGCAATGTTGTTATCTGATGCGACCTTCTCGACTTTTACATCGCCACGATGTATAATCTCCCGAATCAGATGGTAACGCCGAAGAACATGCTTGGATCGTTGATGAGACCTTGGTTCCTTAGCTTGTGCTATAGCCCCGTTATTGTCACAATACAATGGAACGGGCTCAGCTGCTAACGAAACTACTCCTAATCCAATTAGGAACTTTCGGATCCAAACTGCCTCGTTTGCTGCTTCCGATGCAGCAATATACTCCGCTTCTGTCGTTGAATCGGCAACAGTATCTTGCTTGGAAGATTTCCAGCTCACTGCTCCGTTATTCAAACAAAAAATGTACCCGGATTGCGACTTGAAGTCGTCCTTGTCGGTTGGAAACTTGCATCGGCATACCCAGATACCACAAGTTCTCCTTCTCCGTAAATTAAGAAAGCATCCTTAGTTCGTCTAAGATACTTAAGGATATTCTTAACTGCCATCCAGTGACCTTCACCTGGATCGGCCTGATAGCGACTGCACATGCTCAAAGAATATGACACATCAGGTCGTGTACATATCATGGCATACATGATCGATCCGACTGCCGAGGCGAACGGTATCCGACTCATGTTATCTCTCTCTTCTTGAGTCTTAGGACACATGTCCTTAGACAGAGAGGTACCGCGTAATATTGGCATCAATCCCTTCTTGGATTTATCCATGCTGAATCGCTTCAACACTTTGTCAATATATGTACTCTGGGAGAGTCCAAGCAGCTTTCTAGATCTATCCCGGTAGATCTTATTCCCAGAATAAAGGCTGCTTCTCCCAGATCTTTCATGGAGAATTTTAATGAAAGCCAAGCTTTCACCGACGTTAGCATGGGAATGTCATTGCCTATAAGCAATACATCGTCGACATAAAGGACAATAAAAGTCAGTGCTCTCCCACTAACCTTCTTGTATACACAAGGGTCATCTTCGTTTTGCACGAAATTATATTCTTTTATGATTTCATCAAAACGCTGATTCCATGACCGTGATGCTTGCTTCAATCCATAAATGGATCGATTTAACTTACAAACTTGTTTGCAAGTCTAGGTACGATAAAACCGTCAGGCTGTTGCATATAAACATCCTCCAAAAGGTTTCCGTTAAGGAAAGCGGTTTTAACGTCCATCTGCCATATCTCGTAATCGAAATATGCAGCTATTGCAAGCATTATCCGAATGGATTTAATCATGGCTACGGGTGAGAAGGTTTCGTCATAATCAACACCATATTGTTGACGATACCCCTTTGCTACAAGCCTAGCTTTGTATGTTTGCACGTTGCCATCAATGTCGGTCTTCTTCTTGAAGATCCATCTGCATCCAATAGGTTTTACACCTTCTGGTGCATCAACCAGTGTCCAAACTTGGTTGGCATACATGGAATCCATCTCAGACTTCATGGCTTCTTGCCATAAAGCGGAATCAATATCTTGTATTGCTTCCTCATACGTAGACGGTTCATTATCCTCAATAAGATTAATATCTACATGAGGCGAGATCAGGTACCCATACCTCTTAGGTACTGTCCTGACTCTCTCCGACCTACGCGGTCCTTGTGTATATGAAGGTTGTGGTACAGACTCATCCCGGATGGTCTGTTCATGTTCCGTCGTTGATTCATTGCCAGGAACAGTATTACCACGATTTTCATCGAGCTCCACTTTCCTCCCACTTACCACTGCATCTAAGAATTCCTTTTCAAGGAAAAATGCATGTAGAGCAACAAAAACTTTGTTCTCTTGGGGTGATAGAAGTAATATCCTTTGGTTTCCTTAGGATATCCTACGAAAAGGCATTTATCTGATTTGGGTTCTAATTTGGTACCTTCCAAACGTTTAACATATGCCCAGCAACCCAAATCTTCAGGAAAGAGAAACCCGGTTTCCTTCCTGTCCATATCTCGTATGGAGTCTGTTCAACAGACTTTGACGGAACCTTATTCAACATAAGTATTGCACTGCTTAATGCGTATCCCGAGAAGGATATTGGTAGCTCAGTGCGACTCATCATTGACCTTACCATGTCTAACAAGGTACGGTTTCTCCGTTCAGACATACCGTTTAATTGCGGTGTTCCAGGAGGAGTCCACTGTGAAAGAATACCATGTTCTTTCAAGTAATCTTGAAAATCATAACTTAAGTATTCGCCCCACGTCCGACCGTAATGTCTTAATACTCTTGCCTGTTTGTTTTTCAACTTCGTGTCGAAACTCTTTGAATTTCTCAAAGGTTTCCGACTTGTGCATCATTAGATACACAGAACCGTAACGTGATGCATCATCCGTAAGGGTTACGAAGTATCGATATCCACCTCTAGCCTGGCTAGACATGGGCCCACATACGTCACTATGAACGAGGGCTAACAGTTCTGTGGCACGTTCACCTTTACCGCTAAAAGGTGATTTAGGCATTTTGCCTAAAAGACAAGATTCGCAGACATCATATGAATTAGGATCAAATCCGTCCAAGTACCCACTCTTCGAAAGTGTGGATATGCGAGTCTTGTTAATGTGTCCTAGACGACAATGCCACATGTAAGCTTCATCTTTTAGATTACTCCTTTTGAGCCTTTTGTTTGTCATTTTGTGTTTAGGAGATTAATTTACATTCAAAATATAAAGACCATTATTTGCAACAACAGTGCAAATTTCTGCATCATTTTTATATAAATAACACCCAGTGTTTCTAAATACAAAAGTGTACCCATGCTGGGTTAACAAAGATACAGATATAATATTCCTAGTTAAACTAGGTATATAATAACAGTTCAAAAGTTTAAGTACATGCCCTGAGGGCAGTTCCAAAACAAAAGTCCCTAGAGCCAAAACAGCAACTGGTGTTCCGTTTCCGACTCGTAGGTCAACCTCCCCTGAAGCCAGCATCCTGCTATTCTGCAGATCCTGTAAATCAGTACAAATATGAGCAGCACAACCAGAATCAAAAATCCAATTTTTAAGACTAGAAGTAGTCATATTTATTTCAATGACAAACATACATGAGGCTGGTGCTTTGCCTGCCTTGATATCCTCCTTGTGTCCCTTGCCCATTCGGCAGTCACGTTTCCAGTGACCCTTCTTGCCGCAGTTGAGGCAGACATCTTGAGATTTGTTCCTTGGCTTCCCAGAAGCTTTTGTCGACTTGCCTTTACCCTTGTTCTTATGTTTCTTCTTCCTCACCCCTCCAGTTGCCTTAAGCCCAGCCTTTGGCCCCTGAGAGGTCGATGCATAGTGCGCCTCGCGCTTGCCCCCTTTTAGGAGTTCTTTTCAGACTCCTTCAAGACGAATAACAGCTCTCCAAGAGAGTCATCCGTGTCCATCAACTTATAGTTGATTATAATTTTTTCCAAGTATCGGGAAGCGATTGTAAGATCAAATCCACAGTCAGCTCAGCCTCCAAGACTATTCCCATATTGGCCAACTCATCAATATCGGCGATCATTTGAGCCCCGTGGGCCTCAACTGATGCGCCTTCAGTCATTCAGGCGCGGAAGAGTTTCTCACCAACTCATACCTTTCCATCCGCTTGTTGGAGCGGTGGAGATCTCGAAGTCTAGCCATCATATTATAAGGATCCAAGTCCTTATTCTGGCGACGAAAGTGTTGAGTCATAGAAGCTAACATAATAGCCTGAGCTGGGTCACAATCATTGCTGTGAGTTTTCCATAACTCCAGCTCAAGTGGGTCAGTGGGCTTAGGCGGGAGAGGTGTTTGTATAGTATACAACATCCTCTCAGCCCCAAGGACTATCCTCAGGTTCATTTCCCAATCAGCGAAGTTTGTCCCCTTAAAGACATTGTCACCCATGATGATGTCTCGGACATTTACCTTGCTAGCCATCTCAACTACGATAGTCCAACTATCTAGTTAACGATAAAATGGGTACAGTCAAACTGTTACAAAAAATAACAATGTATTAGTCCAACTAATTATAATAAATAGACGAAATAATTTTGAAGAACGCGTAAGGCAAAGTATCTGAATGAAATTGCAAATTCACATACTAGCCTCCCACTATTTTCATCAAGTCTCTAACCCTCTGTTG
Source organism: Zanthoxylum bungeanum (assembly GCA_019454045.1). Taxonomy (NCBI): domain Eukaryota; kingdom Viridiplantae; phylum Streptophyta; class Magnoliopsida; order Sapindales; family Rutaceae; genus Zanthoxylum; species Zanthoxylum bungeanum. The sequence goes on along the minus strand of SKCR01053177.1, from coordinate 30,073 downwards.
AGAAACTCGGGAAATCCTATTTCCTAGTGGGCTAGGATCCCGTTAAATAACACACAACCTTGACTTTGGCCAACAAGCTGTATGCTATTTAACTAGGTAGATCTCACAGATCAATTGGATCCAATCCAATTCCTAGATCCGGTTAGGTGGACATCCAAGTCCTAAACATATTGCGTATCCCAATGTATCTAATACATTTTCTAACCATATCCTCCGAATCATCTAGGCCTTGGCTTTGGCACAACAAACCTAATGATTCCAGTTAAGCGGGACCCATTGACAAGGATAGTTTCGTAATCAATGTCGTTGGACAAGAAGTGATCTTGACTTTGGCCAACAAATCACAACTTGGACAAGACACCGATGTGGAACAAAACTCTCATGATTCAAGTACATCCTAATTGACAAGGTCTTGACTTTGGCCAACAAACCAATGCCAATCGGATCTTGAACAAGAATCATTCAATGGAAGGATAATTGCTTAATATAGATTGAGGGATTTTTGCGTAATTGGCAACCAATTTATTATCTTTGTTAGGTCTCATCAACATACACCCTTAAGCATGCTTCTAAAACATCATAAAGCGCGTAAAGTAAATTAATAGTGATATACGGATGGATATATAACACAACTTGTTCCTAGAACAAATCACTCCCTTTCCTCTCCCCGCTAGCACTATTCTACTACTACCCCAATTACATAATACAATAAGAGAAACCTCATTTGCATTGAGGGGAATTAGGTGAGAAGAGAATACAAAGAGATAAAAGAGATAAGGCTGGACACGCAGGTCCAATTTATAAATTCTAAATTTACAATAATTTCTAAAATTACCCTTTCCCTTCTAATATCCATCCGATATACACTATTCATTCATCACATACATATATATTCAAACAAGACATGCTTTTACAACCAATCTTATCCAATTAATTAGTCTTTGTTTAAATGATCATCCAATGTGCAAACAACGGTTTTGATTTTGCGCGAGTCCAACTCGTTTGAGAATAAGTACATAAGGTACGAATTTACGAATTATATCGAACTACTTATTAAATCTAATTTAATTCGTATTCAATACTAATTCAATTATTTAATTCCAAATTAAATGTTTACACTTTTAATGTGCTTTAAAGACTTAGATTCTAAATCTAATCTAATTGGGTCTCAAAGCCCAACTAACATCCAATGTTTGTTTAATTAAGTCCGATGGGCTTTCAATTGATTTATTAAGGCTTGGGCTTTGGTCAATGTGGGTCAAACCCAATTACCAAGCCCAAATAAGGAATCACCCTTAAATGCCACAAAACCAATTTCAAGCCCATAAGGCCCAATTAAATTAAAGCCCATTATACTACATTTGGACTTAATGGAGTGATTTAGGCCCAAATTGGATCCAGTCCTTTTGGCCCAAATCTACTTGGCCCAACCAAGCCCATTATGCCCAAATATAATATTACAAGCCCAATTTAACAATTAAGCCCATTAATTAAATTTCAATATTCCAAAATTTAAAATTCAATTAATTAAAGTGTGTAAAACCAAGATTAATACATTAAACCAAATATTTCAAAATACCAATTTAATTTATTAATCATCTATTGTTCAAAACATATGTCCAACATTAATTGAACAAAAATCAAGTCCATTTTCATGTCCATTAGTATTCGGGCCAAGTGAGATTTTTTGTGTCGATTTGTTTTTCAATCCGATTGAATCACTAATCTACGTCCCGTATACTTTTTAAGTCATCCAATGATCTTGTACACAAAAAATTCCAACACATCCAATGTTCATACCCATTCGGCCAAGGTTACATTTTTGGGGAAAAATCATCCAATGCATTTTTCACAAAATTGATTCCATATAATATCATTCTATATACATGTAAGCATACTCAGTCATCAATTTCACAAGAACATGCTTCAATCAATTTTACCCAAATTTTAACCTAATATATTTCATGCTTAAACATAGCTCAATGATACCATTGTTGGTTACTATAATTAGTCCCAAGGAAAGATTAAGCTTTGAAATACAACATATTGGGGCGTCAAACCAACAAAATACCAAAAATTCACACCCACATAACCCAAAATAAAGAAAACATAATTATGATGGTGTTTTGAGAACCTATGTTATTTAAGGAGTACGACATGGGTAAAAATGGTAATTCCCTTCTCGGTCAAAATCATTAATAAAACATCAATAATTTGCTTTTGGTTTCCCCTTAATCGAACAAATTCACTATTGAGGGAGGATTTTCTCGGGAGTAATATTCTCATATTGCCCTGAGACCAAAATCAGCCGTCAACAGTTGGCGTCGTCTGTGGGGAACTCCACAAAAAGCAGCTCGCGTAATAAGACGGTGGCAGAAGGTGGAAATCACCGGTCGACAAGGAGCTCTCTGCAGAAATATTAAGGAAACTTAAAAAACGAGGGGCTGACTTAGATCACCTGCAAAAGATGAAGGAAAAAGATATAAGCTCACTGATTCGTTATGCTCATGAGGGAAGGTTGGTGAAGCAATATTTAGGATATTTCCCTTCGATCCAGTTGTCAGCTACTCGTTGGTGGATTATTGTTCAGGATTCTGAGAGTGACCACATATACCACTCAGAGCTTTTTACCATGACGAAGCGAATGACTAGAGGGGAACCTCAGAAGCTTTCCTTCACAGTGCCAATATTTGAAACACATCCACCGCAATATTTGTTGGTTTATTCTAAGGTCCCAAGATCAAATCAAGACATGAAATAATGCGTGAATACATCAACGGAGGTAGCGGAATACTCACATTGATCGGTTATGTCGATTGAAGACGAATCAAGCCCAAAAACGCACTGCCTTTGTAAGCTTACTGCATGCAGTCCACTGCCTCCAAAAACAGAATTTGAGATGAGAAACGCGCAGCTCCTAGCTTCGTTGGATGGATCCCGGCTCATGGTCGAACCTCCCTACCACCTTCGCAAGACTGTAGTGTGCTAGCACTTGAATTTTCACCATGAAAATCCACTATTGGCTTCCCTATTGCTCACGTTTTTCTGGTTCAAAACCAGTGAGCATTTCATGCTTTTGGCGTGAGGAGAGGAGAGAGTTTGAGAGAGATTGAAGTTGTGTTTTTTTTTAAAATGATTTACCAAAAATCAATTTATATTTATGCCATAAAATTTATTAAATTGATAATAAATTTATGACACAAATCATGAATGGTTAGAGTGTCAAACACTCAAACTCCATGCAAGACCATTGAGTGTATGTTCACAATCTTCATGCAATGCATTAGAATTAATAATGCATAATATGACATGTGTCATGTGGGCCCCACACGTTTCCAAATGAAAGTGGGCCCACGTGCACTCACGCGTTCGGGTTCGATATTTCCGAAATACCGAGCTTACGTCGCGACGTTAATTAAATCGAATTTAAATAAATAATTGCGCCTAGCGAAATTATTATTTACGTCGCTAACGAATTAATTCTAAATTAACTCGTTTGCCCGAATTAAAATCTAATTTTAATTCCGCGTCGAAATCTAATTTCGTTTAATATATCGAATATATTAATTTACCGATTAATTCCAAATTAATCGTTATCTCTCTCTAGACGATATTTTATCTAGATAAAATATCTCCGTAATTAATCCTAGATTAATTTTCTCTCTCTTCTGTATAATCCCAGATTATTCAAGAGTGCGAGTTGTGCGTCATCGGTGGATTATCGGGAAGCGACCCATGAGATCCCCGGATAATCTGGCAGTAAATACGGTCGTCGGAGTATCCGAATCACGTACGTACCAAGTACTACGTTCTACCGATTTACGAGACAAGGTCGACTCCTAGCAAAGCACCAAGTCTACCCAATTCTCCGGACATATCCATTAAAGAATATTAAGATCTGTATCAAGCGTAGTATACTAATGTATTGTGCATATCGGCCCAGTATCGGATAATCACGTGCTAGGGCTGGGGCTGGATAAGTGTCTGCCCCGTCCGAAACACATATCGGATGTCTGGTAACTAGTCTCTATAATCGGATATTCATGACCTGGTCATAATATCACGATTGGATGGCATCACTTGAAGAGCACTAATACCGTATCCTGCGTGACATCATCTCCATTATGACTGGAGTGACACTTCCGTCTTGACATCACATCCAATACACTACGATTCTGATAAACCAGAAGAGGTGAACACAGAACCAGTTAAGATCCCCCACCACCAAAACCAAAGTTTACCGATTGTCGTAAGTATTAGCGATGTAAGTCTCAGGTTAAGACTATACACACCTACCTTGATTTCGGCCTCCCATAGACACCTAGTCATAATACCAATGGGATTCCGAAGGGTCTATCCAGAGCGAAGCTGTTTCCCGTACCATCGGTGAAACACGACCTCCTATCGCACTTGCACAAGTATCCAATACTTATATATATGAGAACTATGCCGTTGTGCCCTCACAACGCGCACAAGTGCAATACTAGCCTATTCCGCATTATCGATGTCCAGTCTCGATAATACTACGGCTAGGGATATTTAATGATTAATCCTTCGTGGACTGATACTGTCTCATATCATCTCAATCCAGGAACTAATCATAGGGACCTCTCTTCATTTATATATCTATGGTGATCTAATCACAAATGATGAGAGTGCAATTTCCTTATTACATAGTTAATTTGCTACAACAACACAATGATCTGTGCAAATAGTGACGCTATGGGTCATATTATCCAACAATCTCCCACTTGGCACATAGCCAGTCACTCGAGTGACTCGACTATGTACATTCGCTGTCAATTGTGCTGAGGAAAGTTTTCGTCAGCGGATTTGCTTAATTATCGTCTGACGCGATTTACACGATCATCACATCGCCACGATGTATGATCCGAACGAATCAGATGATATAGAAGTATATATCTGGATCGTCGATGAGACCTTTAATTCCTTAGCCTATGCTGACGCCTAGCTCAGCTGCTAACAGAACTTTATCTAATCTTATTAGATTTATTTTCGACCAAGATGGTCTTCTATTGCTGCCTCAGCTGCAGCAATAATCCGCATTTGTTGTTTATTCGGCAACAGTTATCTTGCTAGGAAGATTTCCAGCTCACTGTCCCTGTTATTCAAACTTTATAGTACCGTAGTATTTTAATTGTTTGGAAACTTGCAGTAGTGATCCCAGTCACTTCAAGTTCTCCATCTCCATAGTTTAAGACAACATCTTTAGTTCTCTCAGATACTAACAGATGTTCTTAATCTTCAATCCAGTGACTATCACTTGGATTGACCCGATTGTGACTCCATATGCTCAAAGCGTATGAGACACCAATACAAGTACATTTTAAATGTACAATTTCCCAGAGAGTGTTAACAACTCCAAATCTATCCCAGTAGATCTTTATTCCTTGAATAAAGGTTGTTACTCCCCAGAATTCTACGGAGAATTTCTATGAAGAATATCTATGAAAGCCAAGCTTTCACCAATTGCTTTATGGGAATTTCACTGTCAGTGCGCTCTCCCACTAACCTCCTTATATACACAAGAATTATTTCGTTTTGAGTCAAATCATAAACCATTATGATTATTTCAAAATAACAGTTCCAAGAACCTTATGCTTGCATCAATCCAAACATGGATCGAATAACCCGCAAACTTGTTTGTCGGTTATACAAAATCGTCAGAATGTTAAAACATCCTCCAAAAGGTTTCCTTTTCAGGAAAGCGATTTTGATTTGTAACTGACATATTTCATAAATGAAATATACAGTTATCAACAAGCATCTTCAAAATGGATTTACCATGGCAACAGGTAAAAGGTTGAACCGTTATTAACACAATGTTGATAACGATACCTTTCCGTCAAAAGCCTAGCTTTGTACGTTGGTATGTTGCCATCCATGTATGTCTTCCTTGAAGACTTATAGTATCAATAGGCACAATGCCTTGTGGTACAACAACTAGTATCCAAAATAGTTGTTATACATGGAATCCATTTCGGACTCATGGCACTTTGCCATAATAGGGAGTCGATACCTCGTATCACTTCCTCATAAACGTAGTCGGATGGATATACCTTCATAAGATTGACATCTTAATGAGGTTAGATCAGAAACCCATACCCTAGGTTGTTTTCTGACTCTATCCGATCTACCCGATTTCTTGTGTATTTGAAGATTAATGGTACAGATTCATCATAGATGAATTGTTTGTGTTCCATTAAGGACTTCGTGCCTTGAACAGTATTACTCCGATTTTCATCGAGTATCACTATCCTCCCACTGACCACTGCATATCGGTATTCCTCTCAGGAAAACCGCATGGTGAGCAACAATTACATTGTTCTCATGTGGGATTTATAAGTACTATACTTAAGGTTTCCCTTAGGATAACCTATATTGGCACTTATCCAATTTGGGTCCTTAGTTTGGTATCATCCAAACGCTATGCCTGGCATACCCAAATTATCAGGAATGAGAAACCTCGTTTCTTTCCTGTTCATATCCTATATGATATCTGTCAAACAGATTTACATGGAACCTTATTCTAAATAAGTTTTGCACTGTTAATACATATCCTGTTGAAGGAAATAGTAGCTCAGAGCGACTCGTGATAAACCTTATCATGTCCAACAAAATTCGGTTTTAGTTCGGACACACCGTCTAACTGACGTGTCTCGGGAGGAGTCCTCATATGAAAGAATACCGTACTCTTTCATTAATATGAAACTTACTGCTTAAGTATTTTCATTACGGTCTTACCGTGGCGGAATAACACTATAGCCGATCTGTTTGTCTACTTCGTGTCGAAACTCTAAAGTTTCCGATCTGTGTTCTTCAAAAGAAACACATAACCACAACGTGATGTCACATCCGTTAAGGTCACGAAATATTCATGTTCACATCTAGCCTAGCTAGATATGGGCCCACTTACTTCACCATGAATAGGGCTAACAGATCGGTGGCCCTTTTACTATTACCAAGTAAATAGTATTTTAGGTATTTTACCTAATAAACTAGATTCGTAGACCTTATTTGAATAGTCAAATCAGTCCTAGTATCCACTCTTCAAAAGTGTGGATATACGAGTCTTGTTTAATTGTGTCCTAGACAACAATGCCACAAATAAGTCTCTATTGATCAAATCAATTTGAGCTATTTATTTGTCATTTATATGTTTGAGATTTTATTTATATTCAAAATATAAATTATGTTATTTACATCTAATGTATTTATCTCAGTATCATCTTTATATAATGAAACACTTTAGTGTTTTAGAATATAAAGGTTTTATCCGCATCGGATTAAACACTGATATAGAGATAATGTCTCTAGTCTAACTAGTTACATTATAACATTTCCTAATTTAAGTACATACCCAAATGGTAGTTCCTAAATTAGGTATCTACGGTCGAAACAGCGACTTTCGTCCCGTTTCCAATTTGCAGAGAAATCTCGGCTTGAAGCCAGTATCCAGCTCACAGCGGATTCTGAACGTCAATACATATATGTATTATGTACCACACTAAGTATTAAAATCCAATTTTAATACTAGTAGTAAACATAACTTTGACAAATATTTTTAAAGTTAGAGCCTCGCCCTTATCTTTAATTCCTTCGTGTCTTCCATATCCAAATGGTAGTCACTTTGGGATATGTCAATTACCTTTTCAATATTTCACAAACCTTTGGCCAAGCCTTGGGTTTTAATATCGAAATGATGTGCACCTTGTGCTACATGCCCAATTGCAAACTTTGACTTTTCTCCACTAGAATAGTCAATTAATTCTCCAAGAATTATTAATTGCAATTTTAATACTTTTAAATCTAAAGATAGATTTATTGTAAGTATATTAATTAAGCACTAAAGTCATCATCACATAAATCTTCCAAAGACTTTATGCTCTACTATTTGCTTAATTATGGGCTTAGTCATAATAAGTTATTTTATCAAATAAATTAACCTATTATTAATTCCCAATTGAAAATTAAATCATTTAAAACATTTAATCCAAGGATTATATATTTTAAATATTCAACCTTTCAATTCTTTCTTGATTTCAATAGTCCAACTATTTAATCAATTTAATAAGGTACTATTTATTATAATGATTACAATAATCCAATTATTTAATCAACTATAATTTTAATATGATTACTATAATCCAATTATAAAATCAACTATCATTTAATTCAATTATATTGATTACTATAATCCAATTATAAAATCAACTATAATTTTAATATTGATTCTATAATCCCATTATAATCAACTATCATTTAATTCAATTATATTGATTACTATAATCCAATTATAAAATCAACTATATATTGAATGAGTTTGTATATAGTCCAACTATATATATAATTTAAAAACAACATAAAATATTAGTCCAACTAATACTTTTGATTAATGTGACAGAAAATATAAATGAGCGTGTTTAGCGAGTAATTGAACGAATGTTGCAAATTCAATACTTGCCTCCCACTATTTTTCGTCGAGTCTCTAACCCTCTGTGGAGTACTCGGGAAACCGTGTTTCCTAGTGGGCTAGGATCCTATTAAATAACACACAACCCTGACTTTGGCCAATAAAAAGCTGTATGCTATTTAACTAGGTAGATCTCACAGATCAATTGGATCTCATCCAATTCCTAGATCCGGTTAGGTGGACATCCAAGTCCGAAACATATGTATAATGTCAATGTATCCAATACATTTTCCTAACCATATCCTCCGAATCATCTAGGCCTTGGCTTTGGCCAAAAACAAACCTAATGATTCCAGTTAAGCGGGACCCATTGACGAGGAAAGTTTCGTAATCAATGTCATTGGACAAAAGTGATCTGACTTTGGCCAATAAAAATCACGATTTGGACAAGACACCGATATGCAACAAAACTCTCATGATTCAAGTACATCCTTGATTGACAAAGGTCTTGACTTTGGTCAAAAACAAACCAATGCCAACTTCGGATCTTGAACAAGAATCATTCAATGGAAGGATATTTGCTTAATATAGATTGAGGGATTTTCGCGTGCAAATTGGCTACCAATTTAATTATCTTTGTTAAGGTCTCATCATCATACACCCTTAAACATGCATTCTAAATACATAATAAAGCGAGTATGAAATAAAATAATAATGATATGCGGATGGATACTTAACACATTGATCCTAGATCAAATCTCTCCCTTTCTCACTCAAGCTAGCACTTGTACTACTTCTACCCGTTACACTACACTTCTAAAGAAACCTCATATACATAGAGGGGAATAGGTGAGAAGAGAATACAAAGAGAAAGAAGGTGATAAGGCTGGACACGCAGGTCCAATTTAATAAATCGAATTTATTACAACAATTTCTAAAATTGCCCACCCGACTAATATCCATCCGATATACATTATTCATTCAACACAACCACGTATTCACACACATAAGCATGCTATCAATCAATCTAATCAAATTAATTAATCTGATAATTAAGTGATCATCCAATGTTCAAACAACGATTTGATTTTGTTCGAGTCAAACTCGTTTTTGCGAATAAGTACTTAAAGTACGAATTCATGAATTAAATTAAACTACATCATTAAATCTAATTTAACATGTATTTAATACTAATTCACTATTCAATTCCAAATTAAATATTACACTTTTATTTAATAAACTTTTACGATTTAAATTCCAAATCTAATCGTAACGCGTCTCAAAGACCGATTAACGTCCAACGTCAATTCAATTAAAGTCCAATGGGCTTTTGATTGATTTCTTAAGGCGTGGACTTTTGGTCAACTCGGGTCAAACCGATAACCAAAGTCCAATCCGGGATTTACCCCATAAGCCCATAAATCAATCTTGGCCCATTAGGCCCAATTGAACATTAAAGGTTCATTAGTCGCAATTGGGCTTTATGGTTAAGGTTTTGGGCCCAATTGGATCCAATCCACTTGGCCTAAACCAAACTTGATAAATCAAGCCCAATAGGCCCAATTACAACTTTAAATTCTAATTTCCAAAATTAGGCCCAATTAATTAAATCCAAAAATCCAATTTTCACAATTTAATTACAAAAGTGCATTATATGATTAATCAACTAAATCAACATTTTTTAAAACACCAAATTAGTCCAATTAATCATATTCAATTCATTATCACATGTCAAACACACATAATGAAAAATCAAACCCATTTACATGCTTCTAAGTCTCGGCCAAGGAAGGTTATTTTGTCCGATTTGAATTCAATCCGATTAATTACACAATCGACAACGTATTAACTTCCCGAATGATTTCATACACATCCAATGTCACAAAATCAAAATTACCAAGACATTAGGGCTATTATATTCGGCCAAGGTAAGAATTTGGGGTTTTTGTTCAATTCAAAATTCAATCCAATTGACTTCAAATTAACATCATCCTTTATCATTATAACTCATCCAATGAATTAAAATGAAAAAAATTCCAAGAACTCCAATATGACTTTACATTCGGCCAACATCAATATTTTGGGGAAAATTATTCCAAATCAATTTTCAAAAATTGGTCCAACCAAAATGAATTTAAACATGTTATAAGCATACTCAAACAAGCAATTTATTCAAATCATGCTCAAACAAACATTTACCCAAATTTTAAGCCCTACAAATTTCATGCTTGCAACATTAGCTCTTGATGCCATTGTTGGTTATTCTAAGGTCCCAAGATCAAATCAAGACATGAAATAATGCGTGAATACATCAACGGAGGTAGCGGAATACTCACATTGATCGGTTATGTCGATTTGAAGACGAATCAAGCCAAAAAACGCACTGCCTTTATAAGCTTACTGCATGCAGTCCACTGCCTCCAAAAACGGAATTTGAGATGAGAAACGCAGCTCCTAGCTTCGTTGGATGGATCCCGGCTCATGGTCGAACCTCCCTACCACCTTCGCAAGACTTGTAAGTGTGCTAGCACTTGAATTTTTCACCATGAAAATCCACTCTTGCTTCCCTATTGCTCACGTTTTTCTGGTTCAAAACCAGTGAGCATTTCTGCTTTTGGCGTGAGGAGAGGAGAGAGTTTGAGAGAGATTGAAGTTGTGTTTTTTTTTAAAATGATTTACCAAAAATCAATTTATATTTATGCCATAAAATTTATTAAATTAATAATAAATTTATGACACAAATCATGCAATGGCTTAGAGTGTCAAACACTCAAACTCCATGCAAGACCATTGAGTGCATTGTACACAATCTTCATGCAATGCATTAGAATTAAATAATGCATAATATGACATGTGTCATGTGGGCCCCACACGTTTCCAAATGAAAGTGGGCCCACGTGCACTCACGCGTTCGGGTTCGATATTTCCGAAATACCGAGCTTACGTCGCGACGTTAATTAAATCGAATTTAAATAAATAATTGCGCCTAGCGAAATTATTATTTACGTCGCTAACGAATTAATTCTAAATTAACTCGTTTGCCCGAATTAAAATCTAATTTTAATTCCGCGTCGAAATCTAATTTCGTTTAATATATCGAATATATTAATTTATCGATTAATTCCAAATTAATCGTTATCTCTCTCTAGACGATATTTTATCTTAGATAAAATATCTCCGTAATTAATCCTAGATTAATTTTCTCTCTCTTCTGTATAATCCCAGATTATTCAAGAGTGCGAGTTGTGCGTCATCGGTGGATTATCGGGAAGCGACCCATGAGATCCCCGGATAATCTGGCAGTAAATACGGTCGTCGGAGTATCCGAATCACGTACGTACCAAGTACTACGTTCTACCGATTTACGAGACAAGGTCGACTCCTAGCAAAGCACCAAGTCTACCCAATTCTCCGGACATATCCATTAAAGAATATTAAGATCTGTATCAAGCGTAGTATACTAATGTATTGTGCATATCGGCCCAGTATCGGATAATCACGTGCTAGGGCTGGGGCTGGATAAGTGTCTGCCCCGTCCGAAACACATATCGGATGTCTGGTAACTAGTCTCTATAATCGGATATTCATGACCTGGTCATAATATCACGATTGGATGCGCATCACTTAAGAGCACTAATACCGTATCCTGCGTGACATCATCTCCATTATGACTGGAGTGACACTTCCGTCTTGACATCACATCCAATACACTACGATTCCTGATAAACCCAGAAGAGGTGAACACAGAACCAGTTAAGATCCCCCACCACCAAAACCAAAGTTTACCGATTGTCGTAAGTATTAGCGATGTAAGTCTCAGGTTAAGACTATACACACCTACCTTGATTTCGGCCTCCCATAGACACCTAGTCATAATACCAATGGGATTCCGAAGGGTCTATCCAGAGCGAAGCTGTTTCCCGTACCATCGGTGAAACACGACCTCCTATCGCACTTGCACAAGTATCCAATACTTATATATATGAGAACTATGCCGTTGTGCCCTCACAACGCGCACAAGTGCAATACTAGCCTATTCCGCATTATCGATGTCCAGTCTCGATAATACTACGGCTAGGGATATTTAATGATTAATCCTTCGTGGACTGATACTGTCTCATATCATCTCAATCCAGGAACTAATCATAGGGACCTCTCTTCTTTATATATCTATGGTGATCTAATCACAAATGATGAGAGTGCAATTTCCTGTTACATAGTTAATTTGCTACAACAACACAATGATCTGTGCAAATAGTGACGCTATGGGTCATATTATCCAACAATATTACATTGTGCGTGTCTGATCTTGGTTGCATGAGAGGCGTTTACTGGAGATCTTTTTCATAATCTCGCTTTACGCAGGCTCGTACTTCACATACAGAGCTACTAGACTTAAAACCCCTTCCAGTGCCAGCAATTGGCCAACAATATGTATGAAGCTTATACAAGTTTTCACATTTTAATCCGGGTACAAACCCAGACTTTTATGTCTGGATCATACAGACAACAATGTTCTCCTATGAGTTCCCACTGGAAGTGGGGAAAACAATATCTGTTGAGCTTGCTATGCTCCGCCTCTTCAAAACTCAACCTGACATGAAGGTTATTTATATAGCTCCATTGAAAGGCAATTGTTCGGGAGAGAATGAATGACTGGAAAAAATTATCTTGTATGTCAGCTTGGGAAAGAGATGGGTGAAATGACTGGAGATTATACTCCAGATTTGATGGCCCTTTGTCAGAAGATATAATTATATCTACTCATGAGAAGTGGGATGGTATAAGTCGTAATTGCACAGTCGAAGTTATGTCAAAAGGTTGGACTTATGATTTTGGATGAGATTCACTTACTAGGTGCTGATCGAGGGGCCCATCCTTGAGATTATTGTATCAAAGATGAGATACATATCATCACAAACAGAGGCGCGCAGTACGGTTCATTGGCCTTTCGATAGCTCTGGCAAAATGCAGGTGATTTGGCTGATTGGTTGGGTGTTGGAGACATTGGGCTCTTCAATTTCAAGCCAAGTATGAGGCCTGTACCTCTTGAAGTTCATATTCAGGGATATCCTGGAAAGTTCTACTGTCCAAGAATGAAAAGCATGAATAAACCCGTATATGCTGCAATATGTACCCATTCACCAACCAAACCAGTTCTCATATTCATTTCATCTCGTCGCCAGACAAGGCTGACTGCATTGGACCTTATCCAGTTTGAAGCTTCTGATGAACATCCAAGGTAATTTCTGAGTATTCCAGAAGAAGATCTGCAGATGGTTCTTTATAGGTCACTGATCAGAACCTGAGGCAGACCTTACAGTTTGGCTTTGGGTTACACCATGCTGGATTGAATGACAAAGATAGATCTCTTGCAGGAGAACTTTTTGCAAACAACAAGATTCATGTGTTGGTTTGTACTGGCACATTGGCTTGGGGAGTAAATCTTCCTGCTCATCTGGTTATTATTAAGAGAATAGAAAAATTTCAAGCCCATGGCACACCAGAATCGGTCTATTCCATGTAACATTGACATTGATGATGACTGTGAATCAGAGTATGGATCCGTGAGCAGTATAGCACAGGGATGGGTGATACCCCCGTGGCTTTTGCTTGCTCCAGTGACACCGGACATAAAAAGGAATATGCCATTAATATTTCGGACACTCTCTGATCCTCACCTACCTGATTAAGGGATCCGCGAGAAGCATAGCACGGGGAGGGATGATACCCCCGTGGCGTTTGCTTGCTCTGGTGCTATCGAACATAAGGAATGATATGCCCTTAATGTTACGGACACTCTCCGATCATTACTCGATCACTCGGATCCAAGAGAAGTATAGCCCGGGGAGGGATTGTGCCCCCGTAGCGTATGCTTGCTCCAGCGTTGTAAGGAGGAGTCCTCGAACAATACACAGGCTCCATAGAGACCTGAAGTATAGAGGATGTGCCCTTACCATTCTAAACGCTCTCTGTTCCGAATCCTGGTTCGCCGGCACCCTGAATTGAAAGGTTCAGAATTATGTTTTGGAGGCCTCGGATAGGACGCTGTTTTGAGGCATCCGTGCTATTATTTTGGGATAAGAGCTAAGTCACCCCCATTTCATGATTTGTATTTTCCAGAGTTTTGTTTTATTTTTCGTTGGTCTGGCAAGGGGACGCCCGTGCAGATTCAGTAGGGCTTCAAAAGGTTGATTCACTTCCCTTCTAAACAAGTCCTAAGGATTATTCGGCTCGGGGCTGGATTTCGTTCCGCCCAGGCCACTTGTTTATTCGGCTCGGGGCTGGATTTCGTTCCGCCGAGGCCACTTGTTTATTCAAATCGGGGCAGGATTTCGTTCCGCCGAGGCCGCTTGGTTATTCGGCTTGGGGCTAGATTTCGTTCCGCCGAGGCCACTTGTTTATTCGGCTTGGGGCTGAATTTTGTTCCGCCGAGGCCACTTGTTTATTTGGCTCGGGGCTGGATTTCGTTCCGTCGAGGCCACTTGTTTATTCGGCTTGGGGCTGGATTTTGTTCCGCCGAGGCCGCTTGGTTATTCCGCTCGGGGCTGGATTTCGTTCCACCGAGGCCACTTGTTTATTCGGCTCGGGGCTGGACTTTGTTCCGTCGAGGCCTTATGGTTTATTCAGCTGGGGGTCGTGTTACGTCCCACCTAGTCGGCTTCTTTGGACTGGGGATGTAATATTCCCCCAGAGCCAAGTCTTTCTTCAGCTCGAGGTCGGGATACATCCCACCGAGAGACTTATCATCAGCATGGGATCGGAGCATCTCCCCCATGGTCGGCCCTCTATTGGTCTGGGGAGGTGACATTCCCCCAGAGCCAAGTCTTTATTCAGCTCGGGGTCGGATTACGTCCCACCGAGTCGGCTTCTTTAGACTGGGGATGCAATATTCCCCCAGAGCCAAATCTTTCTTCAGCTCGGGCTCGGGATACGTCCCACCGAGAGACTTATCAGTGGCATGGGATCGAAGCATCTCCCCCATGGTCGGCTCTATTGGTATGGGGAGGTGACATTCCCCTAGAGCCAAATGTTCTTCTCAGCTCGGGGTTGGGTTACGTCCCACCGAGTCGATCGTCATCAGCATAAGGGCAAAGCATTTTTTCCACAGGTAGATATCAAGAATGACCAGATTTGCAGCCAATGCATTTTTCTCTGCGGTTCCTGGAGTGACCACCGACGGATTCATCGGCACACCATCTTTTTTTATAGTTCTCGGCATCAACTCGCAAACTCGTTGTTACCGAGAACTAGGGGATAGATGTTGATGGTGTTTTCAGAACCTATGTTATTTAAGGAGTACGACAGTGGTAAAAAGGGTAATTCCCTTCTCGGTCAAAATCATTAATGCCGACCCGAGCACATGAGTGTTATAAAGCCAACAGATAGAGACCGAACACTTGATGATAGGTGACCGACCACTTGAGATCGGATGACCGGGCATTATCAGATCGACAGCAGCATTCTCAGTTCAAATGACTATCATGACCGACCTCATGAAGACCGATCAGATAGCGAGATATGCTCCAGAAGATGACACTCTATTCTTGCGGATAAGATGACAAGTTATCCTACTTTCGTGGGGAAAATTGGTGAGTCAGAGTCCCAGTAGGATAAAGAAAGTAAATGTAGTTTTGATTAGGAATCCTTATGGGAAAAGGAAATTGTTTCAACTAGGAAATTCTTGTAGGAGAATGAATCTGATTTCTACACTATTATAAATAGGAGGGTAGAGCATAGGTAAAATGGGAGATCAAAATCAGAATCAAAATCAAGATCATCAGGATCAGACTTGTAAAAGACAAGAGATATCAGAGAAGCATATCTCGGTAATAAAAGTATAATTCGTTTTGTGTCTGTGGACGTAGGTTGGATCTGATCCGCCGAACCACGTTAAATCTCCTTGTTGATTGGTGTATTTTTCTGTCTTTTGCTAAATTTGCTTTTAGTTTCCCCTTAACCGAACAAATTCACTATTGAGGGAGGATTGTCTCGGGAGTAATATTCCCATATTGCCCTGAGACCAAAATCAGCCGTCAACAATAATAATCAACAAAAGAACCAAATTTCTGCATTTCAACATCTGAACAAAGCTTAAAAATCCAAATATAACACCCTAACTAGCCACAGACCAAAAATTCTTCAGTTGTTACACCATCACACTAGAAAAAATATATATATCACAGGACCGAATTTTTTTTTGAAGTACACCATCTACAAATTATAAAATCACATTGATGCAGACATAGCTCATGGTGACATAAAGGCTACCAACTTCACAAAATCACCATAAGAGAATAAATTTTCAGGAAGCATCGCTAAAATCAAAATTTCACAAATCCAACACCATCCCAATTGACAAAATTAGCGAAAATACCAAAAATCCAAATAAGTTCAAATTAAAAATAATAATAAAAAAAGGCTTACCTTCTTTGGAAAGGGCGCCGTACTTCCCTTTTCTTCTTGACTGGTAGCCTTTCGAAATCGCTTCGAAAGGCTGAGTTTCGCTTCGAAAGTTTGGGTTTCAG
Organism: Zanthoxylum bungeanum; assembly: GCA_019454045.1. Taxonomy (NCBI): domain Eukaryota; kingdom Viridiplantae; phylum Streptophyta; class Magnoliopsida; order Sapindales; family Rutaceae; genus Zanthoxylum; species Zanthoxylum bungeanum. The sequence continues at coordinate 13,111 of SKCR01053177.1, read as the reverse complement.
GTTGGGCTTCGAAAGTGGTGAGGGAAGAGTTGAAATGGGTAAGGGTTTCGTTTTGATGAAGAAAAAATGGAGGATTAGGGTTTGTTAATGGAGGATTAGGGTTTGTAAATATGTTTGGGTTTACAGAAATCATTTTGGAAGGTCTGTAAATGATGAAATAATTAAAAGTTACATTCAGTGGCGAAATTAGATTTCCCCACTAAATTTAAACTAAATTTTCGCCACAAAAAACCATTTTTCTTTTAGTGACAACATCAATAGCAACCCAATAACACCCTATAATCATCAATTCATTAAAACAACAACACTTCATATTTGGGTCAAGGTTTCCTTACTTTATCTCATTTGATTTCCTTCACCCATCAAGTCTTCTAAGCTTGATATTCCTCTTCCTAGCTTGTGGTTGGTTTAGTCGCCCTTATTTCCTCCTTAATATTTGGTAGAGAAGTGGTCTCACTTTCTTTCTTCTTCTTCCCTTTTCTTTTATTTCTCTCTTCTCCATCACGTTCTCTTCCTTGCTCTAAAATGGTAGGGGTATTATAATAATGTTCCCTTTTATATTAGGGACAAAATGGTTAATGAATTAATGGGACAAAAATCAGAAATTTTGAGAATTCTCAAGATCGGTCCTGGGCAATGTTCATCCGAATTTTAAGCTGTATTTTGACCAGATTATGATTAGAATCTGGAGAAATATCCAAATGCGGCAGTTGTAGGTCTCGATCTTAGCTCTTTGACAATATAAGGTTCATAAAATTGAAGATTGTATGAAACCGTTATGGCCCAAATACCATAGGGTGCCCGATTTAATCATGAAATGAATTTTGTATTGGAACTACGAGGAATTTATCAAATGTCCAAAAAAATCAATTCTTGAGTATATAGATGTTCGAATATGATTTATATCATATATCATGCGTCCCATAACTTAATAGTCGTCAGGATTAATGAGGTGTTACAGAGTCTCTCTGAGACTCATGGTTAACTAAGATAAACCATTGGAACTATTCCAATATATGACAAGTACCAGTCTCACGGGTTTACTAACCGACCATGTATGTAAACCATGAATAGGAACTATTTTAAGAATGAATCATGTTGTAATGTTTCTCAATGTTTGTTGATGTGCTTTTGTAAATATGATACAATAACTAATTTGATGGGATATTTACATCTTTACCATTAAACAAATAATTATATTGATGAAAGTACTAATTTGTTTTCAAAATAAAATTTTTTTTTAACATAATTATAATAAATTCATCAAAAATTAGCACGTCGATCACCAACTCTAATAGTTGCCGTTATGAAGGCTGCCTGAACATGCCCTACAATGACTCCATCATCAGAGATGTTATACCCATTGGCTCATGTTTTGCATCAAGAACCTCGAATATCCTTGTTAGCAACTAGCAGCAGGCTTTCTCATTGGCCGTGACCCATTTTTTTTTAAGCATTGCGCACATCTTGACTCGAATTTCTAGCCGGCTCTGAAAGACATTCCTCCGTCAGGAAAAACTTAAGGTCTTCACTGACCAAAATGGTGTTCATGTTACTTTTCCATTTCACATAATTTTCTTCCATTAATTTGTCATTAGAGAGACTTGATATGATAGGTGAAACCATGGCTGAAAATAAATAAGCATGTATTTTAACATTCATTCATCGTATATTAAAATCACCAAAATATTTAGGTATAAAATTAAACATGGTGCATGTACCTTATATAATGGATCAAAAACCTAAAAACAATTACTATGCCATCGAAATCTATCATTCGACAAATAAGTTCCGGTGTGGGGTAGGTCAAGTATTTGCCTGACAAATGGATAAAATCTCAATTGATTAATATATTCGGGAATAACTCTTATTCCTATATTAATCAACCACTATTTGATTTGATCAATGAATGTTGATTAACATTTAATCATTCATTTCTGAGTGTAACCCGTTATTTTGAAACCTTTGGACTTAACTAGTGAAATGCCGCCGTATGGTAGGTTTGTTCACCAGATACATCTAGAGTTTCTATCCTCTCGGAATCCAAATATGATATTGACCCAAAATGGACACTAACCGTTGGGGGACGAAAATAAAGTCGTCTCGAGGCGCATTTTGAATCTCATATTTTCGGACTAACAATGAAGATCGCGGGATAACTTGTCGCATATCCCTCTCACACTCACATTTTAGATTATGCACGGCTAAAAACAAAACCTAATTAACACTAGTGGATTGTTAGTGATACTCCAAATTTTAACAATTAAAATTTTATTCACTAATTTTATTTGTCTAAACTAATATAAATCAATTAAATAATTTAATTAAGTGTCTTTTTAATGATCTATTTCAATTTTAACTATTAAAGTTTTTTAGTTCACGATTTACGTTTAAAATTAAATTCGAATTAAATAATATTTTAATTAAACTATTTAATTAGATATAAGGGAGTTATGTTATTTTTATTTGGTACGGAGAGTTGCATCCCAAGTTCGGATCACTCTACTGTCCATTCGTAATCGGATATTGAATTTATGTCCGGATTTCCATCTTATATAGCAAAGTAAATAACTAGTCTCATATTAATTATCTTTTTCAGAATTTTCATATTTAAACTTATATAAATTAAACTACTTAATTTAATATATACATGTATTAATCTAGATTTAAACTATTTAAATTTATGCGTAACTTTTATGCTATTACTAAGTAAACATTCATCTATTGTCACAACATATTATAATGCATGAGTGAGCAACCTATGTTATTCAAACAATTTGAATTAAAACATGCATAAAATAAAACTAATGTTTCGACCGGGCTCTTCTTTTTCTATATTAATCTAATTAGTACATAAATCATCAAGGCATCCATTTATTTTCAACTCTTGCTCCATGGAATGGCTTGAGCAATGTAACACCTTACGAGGTTGTTAACGGCAACGGTTCCATAATTTACTTTAAATTTGGATATAACATAAAAATTGCATAAATGAATAATTTTTACAACACTTGCAAAATAGCCTTATGGACTCAGGTGGATTCTTTTAATTAAACTGATTAGTGAAAGTAAAAGTTAACTTATTAATAACATAGTTGCTTTTAAAATGAAAGAAACTCTTCGGAAGAGTTTCTATTATCACAGTCACCTAGCTACGCTCGTCAATAGAAGCTCCATGTGTTTCGACAATGTTTAGATAGGTCATCATCCTCGAGACGTGCTCGTGGACAGATGTTCATTCCTTCATCTTTGCAATCATCACTTAGACCATAGCCTCATGATGTTTCTGCTATGAAGGCTTCCCGAACAAGCCTTGAAATGACTCCATCATCAGAGATAGTGTAGCCATTGGCTAATGTTTTGTAGTAAAAACCTCGGACATCCATACTATTAACTAGTAGCGAGCTTTCTCATCAGCCGCAATATATTTTTGATAGGCATCACACACAGCTTTACTAGGATTTTTTGGCTGGCTCTGGAGGACATTCCTCTATCAGGACAGACTTAAGGTCTCCAAAGACAAAAATAGAGTTCATTTTTCTTCCGTTTGATATAATTTTCTCCCGTTAATTTTTCATTCGAGAGAATTGATATGATAGTAGAAACCATGGCTGAAAATAAAACAAGCATGTATTTTAACATTCATTCATTGCACATTAAAATCAAAAACATATTTAGGCATAAAATTAAACATGATGTATGTACCATGTATAATAAATCAAAAACTTAAAAATAATTACTATGCCACTGAAACCTATCATTCCATAAAAAATAATGTCGCTGTAGGCTAGGTCAAGTATTTGCATGATATATGGAGACAATCCCAATTGATTAATATATTCGAGACTAACTTTTATTCCTATATTAATGAACCACCGTTTGATTTGATAAGGAATTTTTATTAACATTTAATTATTCCTTTGTGAGTGTAACATGTTGTTTCGGAACCCTTACACTTAACTAGTGAAGTGTCACCGTAGGGTAGGCCAGTTCACCAAATACATTTTGATTTCCTATCCTATCGGAATCAAAACTTGATATTGACCCAAAATGGACAGCATCTATAGGGATGAAAATAAAGTGGTCTCGAGGCATCTTTTGAATCTCACATTTTCGGAATAACAATGGAGATCGCGAGATATATTGTCACATATCCCTCTCACACACATTATTTTAAAGTTAAAGGTTTCTATAAACTAGTATCTAATTTTTTTAGATTATGTGCGTCTAAAAACATAACCTAATTAATACTTCTGGATTATTAGTGATATCTCCAAATTTCAACACTTAAATTTTTTTCACTAATTTTATTAGTCTAAATTTATGTAACTCAATTAAATAATTTAATTAAGTGTTCTTTTAGTTAGCTATTTCAATTTTAACTCTTAAAGTTTTTTAGTTCATTATTTAAGTTTAAAATTAAATTTGGATTAAACAATAATATAATTAAACTATTTAATTAGATATATGTGACTTATGTTATTTTTATTTCATAAGTGGAGTTGTATTTCAAGTCCAGACCACACTACCGTCCAATCGGAATCAGATATGGAATTTATGTCTAGGTTTCCATCCTATATACCAAATTAAATAACTAGTCTCATATTAATTATATTTTTCTTGAATTTTAAATTTTAAAATTATATACATTAAACTATTTAATTTAATATATGTATGTATTAATCTAAATTTAAACTATTTAAATTTTTCCATAAATTTTATGAAATGATTAATTAAACATGCATCTAATGACATGACATGTTATAATGCACGAGTGGGTATCATATACTATATAATACGTTATTCAAACAATTTGAATTAAAACATACATACAACAAAACTAATGTATTGATCGGGCATTTATTTTTCTATACCAATCTAATTAGTTCATAAATAACCAAGGCATTCATTGGTCTTCAACTCTTGCTCCATAGAATGACTTTCGTATTATAACACCTTACGATGTTGTTAATGGGAACGGTTCTACCATTTACATTAAAATTAAATGCAACATAAAAATTACATAAAGGAATAATTTTTACAACACTTGCAAAATTACCTTATGGCCTCAAGAGGATTCTCATAATGGGTGAGCTCATTAAAAGGTTGAGTCAAAGTAAAAGTCAACTTATTCATAACACAGTTGCTTTTAAATTACATCTGGCTAAGCTCGTCAATATGAGCTTCTTTCGTTTCAACCATGTTGAGATAAGTCATCATCCTCCAAACGTGCTCGTGGACAAATGTCCATTCCTTCACCCTCGCTGTCATCATTGAGACCATAGCCTCATGGCGTTGCCTCTATGAAGGCTGCCCAGACATGATCTGCAATGACTCCATCATCTAAGATGTTGTAGCCATTGGCTCATGCTTTGCAGCAAGAACTTGGACATCCATGCTAGCAACTAGCTGCGGGCTTTCTCATTTGTCGTGGCCCATTTTTGATACGCACCGCGCCCAGCTTGTCTAGAATGTCTAGCCGACTTTAGAGGACATTCCTCTGTCGGGATAAACTTAAGGTCTTCACATACCAAAATGGCGTTCATGTTAGTTTTCCATTTCACATAATTTTCTCCCATTAATTTATCCTTGGAGAGAATTGATATGATAGGAGAAGCCATGGCTGAAAATAAAACAAGCATGCATTCAACATTCATTCATCGTATATTAAAATCAATAAAACATTTAGGCATAAAATTAAACATGATTCATGTACCACGTATAATGAATCAGAAACCTAAAAAAAATTACATTGCAACAGAAACCTATCATTACATAAAAAAAAAGTATCACCGTAGGGTAGGTCAAATATTTGCATGATAGATGGAGACAATCTCAATTGATTAATATATTCGAGAATAATTTTTAATTCTATATTAATCAACAACTGTTTGATTTGATCAATGAATTTTTATTAACATTTAATCATTCCTTTGTGAGTGTAACCCATTATTTCGAAACCTTTACGATTAACTAGTGAAGGGCTGCCGTAGGGTAGCCAGTTCACTAAATACATATAGATTTCCTATTGTAACATCCCTTTCCAGGAGATGCTATTGGCAGGGAATATGCTATCCTATCCCCCTGAGCCTCTAAACTATTTGACTATAATCAATATTGCTAATTTCATCTCAGACATAAACTCATGCATAGGGACCATTGCCCAACTCAATATTATGAAATGAATATTAATACTCATAACTTGTGTACTCATTAATAATACACATTTTAATTCTGTACTTGGACATTTTAACACATTTTAAAGACTTTTACATTACTAATGACTAACATGCGACTTTACTTTGACTCTAACTATGCTGAACCTCTATCCTCGATCTGGTGGACCAAGCACCCTAGTGGCTGCCATCAGTATCAATCCTCTCGAGTTCATCCTCCAGGTAACCTGCAAAATGAAAACACTAGGAGTGGGGGGGTTAGATCATTTGAACGACTTAAAACAAAAACTGAAGTACTTAGTGAAAACTCATTTTTCTGAAATCGAATCATCTCACGGAAAACTGATGTTTTCTGAAAATCTTTCTTTCTTGAAAATAGTTCTCTTTCAGGAAAACTTTTCTCAAAATCCTTTCTTTTTGTAAACTTTTTCTTAAATTTTTATTTTTTTGAAAATCATATCTCTGAAAATCTTATCTCAAAAAATTTATTTATGAAAACTTTTTCTAAAAATCTATTTCTAAAAACCTGACGTATGGGACATTATGTATCGTCGTCGCCCCACACGCCTTGAAAATATGTAGAAAGCTTGATGCATTGGGGCGTTACGTATCTCATACGCCTATATAATGGTCTTGGGGCTTTACGTATCGTCGTCCCCCAAGTAACTCCACTAGAGCCATATGTGATGATCCATATTATCATCCTGACATTGACTCAAGGGTCGAGGGTCGTTACGTCTCGCCATCCCCCTAACCCTGAAATCTAGGATCAAGGGGTGTTATGTATCACCGTCCCCTAGTCATGCTATACATGTACACATGTTATCTGTATTCGTCAATTCCAATAGTCATATCTGAGGTGGGTTTTTCCCCATGCCTCCAAAAATAAGAAAATCATACTTTTAAAATCAATCTTTCTAAAAACATTATCAATTCGTAAAATATATGTAATCAAACTTGGCTAACGCCATACGTGGTTTAAAAGTAAATCTCAGTTTTAAAAAAATAAGTAATTAACAACTTGGAGAGAAAAAGTTCCAGTCACAGATTTGGAATCTGGCTAACATTAATTCGCTTCGTCAAAGAATACTACTGTTCCTTTCGACAATCTATAATCGATAAACTTGGTTAGAATATAAATCGTGGAATATGCTTCGGAACCTTTTTCACTAGATGATGCATTATGTTTGAGACATGATATATTATTTGTAAGTATGCTGATATGAAACCCTTAGAGTACCCTCTAACTTCCTTGGATGAAATTGGAATGGGCTAAAATTGATTTTGAAAATTGGTCACGTGTCGCGATGCCAAATGTTACACGTCACGACTCTTTCTGGTTCAGGCTTGAGGTAGAAAGCCTCTGAGTGTTAAGCGTCGCGACTCTGAGTGTTTCGTGTCATGACTCCCATATGATCAAGCACGAGGTAGAGCCTCTGTTTAATTCACGTCAGGACGCTCACATGATCAGGTCATATATAGAGAGCCTCTGATTGATATGCGTCGCGACTCTAGCCCGATTTTAGGGTTTAGCACAAACTCTTCAAACACCCTCACATTGGCACTTCTCTAAACTTCAACATGTTTAGAACATCATCAAGGCAACCCTCTAATCTCTTAAATCTCAATTTACTTAATATCTATGATTTCCATAAATTTAGACATTTCTTAATAAAATCAATTTCCTAGTTCATTTTCCACCTTAATGTAATCATTAACATGCCAAGAACACCAACATTGAATCATTTCATCAAAACTCCATAATCCAAATTTTGGGTCAAGATTTCTTACCTTGAATCATGCTTTTTCTTCTTTATTAGAGTCTAAAAGCCATCTTTTCTCCTTCCTAAACTTGGTTTGTGTTGGATCCTCTCCATACTTCTTCAAAATTTCTTGTAGAATTACCCATCTCCCTCTCTCCTCACTCCCATCATTTTTGGCCCTCACAAGAATTTTGGTTGAGTGTTTGTTATTTTGTTCTTTATTAGTTTAGCCTTTTTTCTAGAGAAATCTATGGGCTTGGAAGATATTTAGAGCTATTGGGCCAAAATGAAAAGAGTAATGGTCTTTTGGGTTGGAAAAGAAATTTCTTTTTATTTCTTATTTTCGTCATAATACAGAGGGTCTGGAGAAATGACCAAATTCGACCTATTTATGTTCAACAAAATAGTTATAGATCTTCGTCTTAGCTTTCTTACGATATAAAAATAAGAGATCGTATGAAAACATTATAGCTGGTATACCAAGGGTTGTCTGAATGTTATTAAAAATAAAATATCTGTCACACTCACCGAAGTTTGTTGAACTTCAAGAAAATATTTTCACGATCCCTAATGTATGCATACTTGGTTTTGTATTAATAACATGCCTCGTGAATAAAATGGGTCATTGAGCTCATGTCGCAATAGCGGGGTGTCACATTTTCTCCCCCCTTAAATAGAATTCATTCTCGAATCCCTTATGAGGTTTTACTTCCAGGTATGTCTTAGTTCTAGTATCGCAGTGTCTCTACTACTCTTAAATAGGAAACTTATCAAATCATAAAATGGTCTCGAACATTTATGTTGTTGTCATGTCTCTAAATTGACTCTCTTTTACTTTTCATCCTAAAATTACTTCGGTTGGTTCCACCTATAACCAAATTCACCATGAGGTCTTTGTTCTAGTTAGGGAAACATAATTTGCACCATTTTATTTTTCAATCCTTGCAATCCCTCATCAAAACATACTAATTACTGAATTAGACTTATCTTTTATTAAAATTGCTTATTCCTCAATTGTATCTACCATAACACTTACTGTCTAGATACTGTTGTCCCATATTTCCTTCATTTCGTTGTACTTCTTTTTTCTCCTCTAATCCCAAACAAGTTTATTGACTTTAGTTTCCTTGTGTATTATGTTCATCTCTTGGTTTAATATAGACTTTTTAGTGCTTGACCTAATATGTAACGTTGTATGCGCTCGATCAAATGCCAAGGTTTCTCTACTACTTTTTGAATCTACTTCACAAACTTCGGTACAAGTCAAAATCCTTGATTATAAGAGAAACTATTGTAGTACTAATTCCTTCAGAAGGTTGTGTAACTTGAAATGTATCACTTACAATAATGTCTGTAAGTAGTGTTCTACCGCACATAACTTCCTCATTTATCTTACCTCATTTTCTGATTCCTAGTACTTTCAAGTCTCCAGACATACTAGTGTTTCCTATGTTTAGGCTTTTTCGTATCCTGCTACAATTCTAAATGTAAGTGTATAGAAGAATGATCTTACTAGATATTTTCTTAGCTCTGCAGGGTCAATCTAACCATAACATTCTTCTTCTTATTTCATCTATGTAACTCTTGTTTTCTCTTTGCTATGTTTCAACTACTATCAATTATGACCATCATGTCTTCATATCTCTATCTCTATATGGGGCTTAGGACTTCATAGTTCATGATTAAGATCTTTATATACTATAATTTTATCATCATTGTTTTCTGGTATCTCTTAAATCCAAGACATTGATTCTTGACATATCTCTGACAGTCTTCTTTGGTTGGCTACACTTATGGGATAAATCGTTGTCATGTCTATGACATGTATTTAGTACGGAATAGGTAATCAAAGCTTAAAAGTAAATTTTTTGTCCTTATTGTTAATGATGACGATTTGATTTTTGGGTTGATGTCCATACTCAGTTTCCTCAGTTCTTTTATATCACGCTCTAACTAAATTTGTGCCCGGTGGTACTTTGCCTTATTTCTAGCTAAGTACATTACGTAGAAACTTATTGGTTATACTCATTACTTCGTTTCGTCTCTTATCCAATAGAGTTCCAGTCTTATTTCGACGCTGAGAAAACTTTTTGTACGCACTTCTGTCGTTGCTTATCTAATATTCTTTTCTATTGTCGTCTTATCTCGGTAGTTTCACCTCCAAACCTTTGTACTTAAGTTCTTTTCGTCTTCTTTCTTTCTCTATTCTATTCCTGAAACTTCTGTAAACTACATCTTTATTTTCTTACCCCAAGGGTATTATCCTTCAAATGAAATTTTTGAAACCTCGTAGGATACTGTAATACGTCATAGATTCACTGGTTTCTAGGAATATCATCGGGACAAACATCGTGGTCCATTTTTACTTGCTGTTTTCTAATAAGGGTTGTGAGGCGTCGTGTAGGCACTGCATTTTTACATATAAGTCCCGATGATGAGTCTCCTACGGAGGTACTCCTCTTTATGTTTTGGAAGCCGTGGGAAATAGAGGTCAGAAGGTAAAAGTCAGAAATTGATATCTTGTTGGACTAAATTCATTTGCTTAGCTGTGGGTTCGCTCGTTGGACCTCTGTTTTAAAATTCAACCTCAGCCCAAACCCCCGCAAGCCACACAACAAGCCCACACAACACCAAGCCACACACCAAGCCCACCAAAAAGAACCAAACCCACGCCCAAAGGACCTAATTCACCCCCATTACCATTCAAATAATAATTAACACATTAACACATGCTAAAATCAAAACAAATCACCTACCCAAACTAAAGAAATCAAATCAAATCAAATTAAATCATATTCCTAATTAAAAGAGATCAATCAAATCAAACCAAATCACATCCCTAATTAAATAGATTTTTCCTTATAGCACACTAATTAGGAGATATCCCTCATAATTGCAATATTCTTTCCCTTCCCGTACGAGGACAAGCTCCAACCATTTGCCTATAAAAGAAACCTAAACCCAACCTTGAAAGCCCTGGCTCATTCTCACGAAAACACAAAGAAATAACCTAAAGAATTCACGCCCAAGCTCTCCAGAATTCCCCTCATTGCCGTATAAACACACCACCGAAAATACCCCTGAAACCAAACCACAAAACTGCTGCACACAAACCCCCATCCACTTCACCGAATAGCACTAAAAACCAGCCCTCACATTCACCGTAAATCACAGCCCAACCATCCCTCTCATTCACCACAAAATAGTTCCCAGAAATAGCCCCCCAAACTGCCGCACATCACCCCCTGAATTACACCCTGAAACTTCCACAAATCACCCCTGCAAACAGCCCAATATCACCCGAAATTATGCCCCTGAAACATAGCCTCATATCACCAAATTCTAGCCCCTGAAAAATAGTCCAGTTTCAATGCAAAAATCACATAAATCTGCACTATATTACCGAAAAATAGTGACAAGAAAATATAGCAAAAACAACAGTGAAACAGAGTAAAATTGCAGCCTAAAACAGCGAGGCAATGAAAGAAAATGACGAACCAGTAAATCGGAAAAGTTACGGAGCACCAACCATTCCGACAGCCGTGTAACGCACTTCCAAAAGACGACTTAAGAGGTTAGACCTGAGGGCACCCTTTTTTATTTATTCTCCTTTATTTTTCTTTATTTTCTTATTTTATTTCACATGAGTATTGTTGATTGGTGTATGCTATGACTTTCGGATGAATGGAATATGTGTTCTCTCTTGCGGTATATTGGATGGAAACCCAGATTTAAATTCCGTAGCTGAATCTGAATGGACGGTAATGCGGTTTGTACTTGGGAAACAACTCCACATACCACTTGAGAGACACACATATTTTGTTTCATCACAATCTTATGTTTATTCATGATTTTGTCGTTTAGTATCTTATTATGCATGATTTAGTCGTTTAGTATGTTGTCTTCTTTTATGTATGATTTAGTTGGTTATTTCCAAGCATGATTAGTTATTTCCTTCGCATTAGGAATTTAATTTATGTCTTTGTTTAGGTTGTTACTTATTTTCGCGTTTGATAATTCAATATGTTCATGAGATTATTGTGTGCTTGCCGTTATTCTGACTAACTTTTATGCATGCAAACTTAGATTTAGGCTTTAATTTTATGCATGCAAACTTAGATATAGGTTTTACTTTCATGTATGCGAATTAGACGTATGGTATTCTTGCGTATGTAGGTTGCGTAGACTCGGTTAGATTATTGCACAAATCTTTTTCATTACAAGCGGCATAAGTAAGGGACCATTCCGAACCCAAAGGTTTGAGGTCTTCCCTTGCGAGGGGTGAGTGCGGCCTTAAATCATTTTCCCAGTTCACACTGGGTGGCGACTAAATTTTATTTCTCCGGTTTAGTTCCCCCGTGTGCTATTCCGTACTCCCGACTAGGCCGCGAGCCTAGAACAGCGTCGTCAAATTCTGTGTCCTACAGTTTGGCGACTCCACTGGGATAGAGAATCGGTCCCGAAATAATGTCTTGTAATGTTTGTGATTTGTGGTTTAGTTGAACGTGTCTACCGTGGGTTGAAGGGTTAATCAAAGTTATTGTTAGAGCTAAGTAATGGTTTGGTGTCTTCCTTCATTCACTACCTTTCTATAAGGAAAAGCTGTGAAGGCACCTAGATAATCATTTACTCAAAGCTTCTGTGATGTACTAATTTGGAGGACTTGTTGTTTATTATTCCCGTCACCAAGGCGATAAAGCCTAAGAGGCTTGGGTATTTAAAGAGTTCGCTCCACCCCCCTCTGGGGAATCTACAATGAGAAATCCATTTGACAGTCCGTTGTTGGTTTCTATAATAGTCCCAAGGAAAGATTAAGCATTCATGAAATACTATAAATGAATATATATAAAGACTTGAAGCATGGCGGAATCATACTTACAAAGCTATGTGATGAAGAAGATGATCAAATGGTGGAAGCTCCAAGTGTTGGAAGATTCGGCCGAGAGGAGGAAGAAGACTTGAAGCTCCAAGCTTTTGTATTCCAAGCTCTTTGATGGTTTCCCTATCACCTCTTTTGATCCCTTGCTTGTGCTAGCAAAAATTGGAGAAATAGAAGATCAAATCTTCCTTGCCCTTGTCAATGGAGTTCTCGGCAATTTGAGAGAGAAGAGAGATTTTGTGTAAAGTCTTAATTGATCTTTTGTTTTATCAAAAATCAATTTATATTTATGT
>SKCR01053176.1:0-30637 GCA_019454045.1 Zanthoxylum bungeanum | reverse complement strand
TAAATTTAATAGTTAAATTTAATATTTCTATTTAATTTATTCAAATGGGCTAAAATTAATATATCGGATATATTAAAATGGATTGGATTTCATTACGAGATTAAAGTCGGACTTTAATGCGAATGAACGAATTAATTTAGAATTAGTTCGTGAACGATGTTCGATATATATTTGCGAGGCATCGTTATTTAATTAAATTAGATTTAATTATTTAGCGACGAAGGTTCGTTTAATCGGATTAAACGGAACCGAGCCGCGGTAAATGCCCGTAGAGATATTTGAATTTCGGATTCAAATATTTGGAGCCAAAAGTGTGGTAGGTGTTCCCACCACACAACCACCTTGTTTTGCCTTAATGAAAACCATTTACCAATCTCTACCTTGTTTTGGGTAAAAGGTGAAATGGTTTCACTTTTTGGTAAATGACAAAAAGGCATTCAACTTGTGTGAACACTTGTGACACAAAATCAAAAACACAAACCCTAAAGGAGCTTGTTGGCCGAAACTCACACCCCTCTCCTCTCTTTGATTTGATTTTCAAATCATCAAAAGCTAGCACTTTGGAAGTGAACAAATGTGATAGGGGAACTCCTCAATAGCTTGGAATCATCCTAAAGCTTGGAATCATCCTAAAGCTTGGATCTTGGAGATCTTGGATCTCAAATTTTTAAAAGCTCTAAAACTCATTGTAAGTATATTCCGCACCTTATAATGATCAAATGTTTTATTATGCATGCTTATTAGATCCTTATATTGTTCTTGGAACACTAAAACACTGTTGACCTCCTCATGTGGAACGCATCGTCTCAATAATTGATCAGCACAGCGTTTGAACAGGTACGGCTCATCCCAAACATAGTGCTTGACTTCTTTAAAAAACTTCTTTCGTTGCTGAGTTGTCCATTCCAACGGCCATTTTCCTGACACAATGTAGTTGACATAGTCAGCATACCAAGGACTTCCTGCTGTTTCATGGCAAATAGTTGTTCATCTGGAAAAATTTCTTTGATTAAAAGTTCTTTGCCAGCTGTTTCTCTATTCTCGAGCCTCGATAAATGATCTACCAATTGGTTTTCTGTCCCTTTCTTGTCTTGAATCTCCACGTCGAATTCTTGCAGAAGAAGTATCCAACGGATCAGTCTGGGTTTAGCATCTTTCTTCACGATCAGATATTTGATTGCTGAATGATCTGTGTAGATCACCACTTTGGGACCCAGTAGATAAGAGCGAAATTTGTCAAAAGCAAACACAACTGCAAGCAACTCCTTTTCAGTGGTTGTGTAGTTGAGCTGAGCTTCATTCAGAGTCCTACTGGAGTAATAAATGGTGTGGAAAATCTTTTCTTTGCGTTGTCCCAAAACTGCACCTACAGTAAAATCACTAGCATCGCACATCACCTCAAATGGAAGGGTCCAGTCTGGTGCTACTATGATGAGAGCAGAGACCAACTTCTGTTTCAATATTTCAAAAGCTTCATGGCATTCTTTGGTGAAGTTGAAAGGCACATCCTTCTCTAGAAGATTGCAAAGAGGTTTTGCAATCTTGGAAAAGTCTTTGATAAATCTCCTGTAAAAACCTGCGTGTCCAAGAAAACTCCGAATCCCTTTGACAGTTGTTGGTGGAGGTATTTTTTCAATTCTCTCAATCTTAATTTGTCTACCTCGATTCCCTTTTGTGAGATCCGGTGTCCAAGAACAATGCCTTCATGAACCATGAAGTGGCATTTCTCCCAATTGAGTACCAGGTTTGTGTCTTCGCACATTTGTAACACATGTTCCATATTATGCAAGCAATGGTCAAAAGAATCTCCAACACAGAAAAGTGATCCATGAATACCTCCATACTCTGCTCCAACATATCTGAGAAGATGGCCATCATGCAACGCTGAAATGTGGTTGGGGCATTACATAATCCAAATGGCATCCTGCGGAAAGCAAAAGTGCCATACGGACATGTAAAGGTGGTTTTCTCTCCTGATCTTCTGGGGCGATAGCAATCTGATTGTACCCTGAATATCCGTCCAGAAAGAAAAAGTACTCATGTCCTGCCAGTCTATCTAGCATTTGATCAATGAATGGCAACGGAAAATGGTCCTTCCTCGTAGCTTTGTTTAACTTTCGGTAATCCATGCATACTCTCCATCTAGTCACCTTTCTTGTTGGAATTAGTTCATTCTTTTCATTAGCGACCACAGTAATTCCTCCTTTCTTCGGTACACACTGCATAGGACTCACCCAACTGCTATCTGAGATGGGGTAAATGATGTCAGCATCCAACCATTTGATTATTTCTTTCTTTACAACTTCTTTCATGATTGGATTGAGTCTCTGTTGGTGCTCCACTGTGGATTTGTACTCGTCATTCATCAGGATCTTGTGCATGCAAAATGATAGACTAATGCCTCGAATGTCAGCTATAGTCCAGCCAATGGCTTTCTTGTGCTCTCGTAAAACTCTCAATAATTTTTCTTCTTGTTCCAATGTTAGAGAAGAAGAAATAATAACAGGTAATTCAGAAGAGTTTCCAAGAAATGCATACCTGAGATGGTTCGGAAGTAGCTTCAACTCCAATTGTGGTGGTTCTTCAATCGAAGGCTTGATTCGATCTTTCTTTGGGAGGTCCAGACTTTCAACTGGTGTTGTTGATTTGAAATGAAACGGCTTGTCAAGATAGTTGATATATTCCAGAATTTCAGCATCAAGCTCGTTGTCAGTCATGTTGGTGATGCAAGCTTCAAGTTTGTCCGTAGGAATTGTATCAGTATCCTGGATGATACTATCAACAACATCAATTCTGAAACATTCCTCCTCCTTTTCATCGCTCGGGAATTTCATGGCTTTGAAAACTTTGAAAGTAACTTCTTGGTCCTGAACTTTCATGGTTAGTTCTCCTTTTTGTACATCAATCACAGTTCGTCCTGTCGCCAAGAATGGTCTCCCAAGGATAATAGGCACATCTTTGTCTTCTTCCATGTCAAGGATGATGAAATCTGCTGGGAGAATAAGTTTGTCAACTTTGACCAGCAAATCTTCCACGACTCCTCTCGGAAATGCGAGCGTCGATCAGTAAGTTGCAGTGAGACTGAGGTAGGCATTGCTTCTCTCCAATTTGCAGTTTCCTGTAATAGAAAAAGGCATCAAATTAACACTTGCACCTAAATCACATAAAGCCTTACCGATATAATGTTCTCTAATAGTGCACGGGACTGTGAAACTGCTAGGATCTTTCAACTTCGGGGGAAGTTTCCTCTGAATGATAGCACTGCATTCTTCCGATAATGCTACTGTCTCATAATCTCCCAATCTTCGTTTTCGTGAAAGAATGTCTTTCATGAATTTGACATAGCTGGGCATTTCTTCCAAGGCTTCTGCAAATGGAATGTTGATATGCAGCTTTTTGAAAACCTCTAAGAATCGAGCAAACTGCTTGTCCAGTTTGTTTTTATGAAGATGTTGAGGAAAAGGTGGAGGTGGAGTGATCCGTTCTTTTTCTTTTTCTTTTTCTTTTTCCTTTGCTTCTTTTTCCTCCATCTGTGTGACTGCATCTTTTGGAACTTCCTCGATTGTTGTCTTGATTCCAACATCTTTGTTGATTTCAGTACCGTTTTTCAAGGTAATGGCTTGACATTGCTCATTCCCTCGATTCCTTGGATTTGGTTCTATATTGCTAGGAAGATTTCCTGGCGGTCTGTAACTCTGAGCATTGGCTAGTTGTCCAATTTGATTCTCCAGTGCTTTGATAGAAGATGATTGGCTTTGAAACATAGCTTCATATTTTTTTAACTGAGCTAGCACTTCTACCATTATTGGTTCTTTTTCATGCTCATGGCCTTTGTTCTGTTGCTGAAATCCAGATGGTGGATAGTTCTGCTGTTGGAATCCAGGTGGTGGATTTTTCTTTTGCCCTGAATTGTTGCTCCATGAAAAATTAGGATGATTCATCCACCCTGGGTTGTAGGTGTTGGAATATGGATTGTTCTTCTGTCTGTTGAAATTGTTGACATAATTCACCATCTCTTCAGGTTGGGTTGGCTCTGGTGCTCCTCCAAAAGGTGAACTTGTGGCTCCATGGTTACTTTGTGTGCTGAGAGTCTCCATGTATTTGCAAATCTAATCTAGCTTGGCATTGACTGCTGAATTGGCTCCAACTTCATAAATTCCTGCATTCTTTGAATCAGGCTCCTTTCTGTTGGCCACAAGGAATTGTTGTTGGCCATTTCTTCAATTAGGTCCCAGGCTTGATCTTCTCCTTTTGCCATCAAAGCTCCTCCAGCAGCAGCATCAATTGTGGTTCTCATTATTCCAGAAAGTCCATTATAGAAGGTTTGGACTTGAAGCCATTTTGGAATCTCATGGTGAGGACATTTCCGGAGCAAATCTTTGTACCTTTCCCAAGTTTCGTAAAGAATTTCTGAATCTTGTTGCACAAAGGATGTGATGTCATTCCTCAACTTTCCAGTTCTGGCTGGTGGAAAGTACTTTGCAAGGAATTTGGTGGCTAGATTGTTCCATGTTGTGATGGAACCTGCTGGTAGTGAATGTAACCAAGCTTTAGCTCTGTCCTTCAAGGAGTATGGGAAAATACGCAGTCTCATAGCTTCTTCAGCTTCTCGGTTGTAATTGAAAGTGCCGCAAACTTCCAGGAAGTTGCTGATTTGGGTATTAGGATCTTCAGTTGCATTCCCCCCAAACTGAACTGACTGTTGTATCATCTGAATGAAAGTTTTGATGTCACCCGCATTGGCTGGTAAGGGAGGAAGTACAATACAGGAAATGAGTCTGTCAACCACCGGAATGGTTCTGTCTCGAATGGGAATTGGTGGTGCAACCTCCAAAGGTTGAGGTTCCATATTAACAATTGCTTCTTGGCCTTCTCGCCTTTCCCTTCTCAACTGTCTGATGGTTCTTTCAATCTCTGGGTCAAGCGGTCGAAGTTCAATGCTTCTGGTTCGTCTCATGTAGAATCTCAGAACCTGAAACACAAGAAAACAAAAACAATAAGTAAAAAGAAATGAGATACAAGTAAAGGTATCTAACCTCAAAACTAATAATAAAAGATAAATAAGTCCTCAGGAACGGTGCCAAAAACTTTATCGATGCTTACACACGCATATAACGCAAGCGCACGTATCGTTCAAGTAATATAAAAAGTATCGATCCCACGAGGACTTAATACCTAATTTATTAATTTAACAGAGGCTAAATGATTACTGGTATCTAACAGATTGTTGATTTGATTTGAAATGGCGATGATTCTAAATTTAAAAACAAGTAAATAAAATTGCGCAAAAGAATACTGAAGAAAAATTCAAATTTATAAAACTATCCAGGGTTGTGATTTATCCAATATTATTTAAAAGATGAAGTGGTTATCTTATTGTTGGGTAATATATTGATTTATTAACCTGGAACACTAAATTATGTAAAAGCCTCTTCCGATGGTCAATTACAAATACCTAGTATAATCCAATTGAATCATATGTCTATGTCAACCAAATTACCTAGATTCATTAAGATTAAGTTCCAATTATGGCTACCCCCGCCCGACAGGTATATTCCTATCCTGTAAGGAAATCTATTAAAGGGTTATCTATCCTCAAGGAAGATCGTGGGCAATTGAGTCTAAGGTCTTAAACACAAAATCTCTTTTCCAAGTTCATTTTCAGTTTACCTAATCAATTTTATTAATGGCCAGTTAATTAAAAAGCATTAAAATTAAGACTCAATAAATAAATCTTTATATTACCCAAACTATAATTTAACCCCTTATAAACCAGTAATATTGGATTTCATCACAACCCCAGATATCTAACTTAGTTATGACACATAACTAGGGCTAATGAAATAAAAGACATAAAATTAAAATGCTGAAAAGTAATTGCGGTAAAGTAAAAGATGAAAAGTAAATTATAATAAATTAAATGCTAAAGTAAAAGGAATTAACTTCTACTATTTATTATTTAGAAATCTCCCATAATACAACATATAAACTTGTGATAATTTACCAACCATCCATATAGGCGGTAACCTGATTAAGTCAAATTAAGTCCAACCAACCATTAAGGCGGTAATAATAATTGTCCATAATCCAGCCATATAAACGGAACCAAAATAAACCTGCCATATAGGCGGTAAGAAACTTTAATTACCAACCGACCAATCTGGCGGTATCTTTATTTAGTCAGGTTTAACCAGATTAAAATGAATTACCAACCGGCCAATATAGCGGTATCCTTGTTAAGTCAAATTTTAAATAGTTTATATATTATAATTATGGGAGATTAATCTAAATAGAAATAATAAAAGCTTTACCTTTCAGCCCAACAAAGGAGAATTACCTCCTCATTGCTTGAAAAATAAAAACTGCAAAAGTAAAGAAATGAAAGGATTGTGCGTAAAAGTAAATTGGGGAAAGTAAAAACTAAAAAGTAAAGAAAAGAAAGTGCGGAAGCAGAAATTAATTACTGAAAGATGTAAATAAATAAACAAGATACAATCTTTTATTTATTTCTTAGGAAATTTCAAAGAAGAAAGTATGAATTTTACAAATGAAATGGCTTGGTATTTATAGGCAAAATTTTGCCTCCATCAAATCATCCACCAAATCCATAATTAATTGCTCCACTAATTTCTTCACTAATTGCTCCACCAAATCCATTATTAATTGCTCCACTAATTGTGTATCATGTTTGGTGGTGATTTGATAATTTTTATTATTTATTTTTTAATTTATTTTTTGCTTTGAAAATGATTGAAAATGACTTTAATAATTACACACAACACACTTCTGGATAGTTCATCAATTTCGGTCATGCAATATTCAGAATTCGAAAATATTTTGTCTTTCAAAGTTGTAGCTCTTTAGGTCTTCTTTAATCTGAAACTTGAATCAGCTCAATCCGATATTGGAGTAAACATTTATGCCCAAAATACGACAAATGCACAAAATTGGAATTTCCAAAACTGCACTTCATCAAAAACGCCCTTTCAAGTTTCCAATCTCCAAAATTAATATATCAAGTCCAATAATTGCCCTTATTTGACCCAAATTTCATCCTAAATGATTTCATTGAGACCCGATATTATTTTATCTGCAAAATAAACTAAAACATATCAAAACGTTCATCAAACCCGAGAAACTAAACAAAATATTAAGTAAAAGAGGCGGTAAATATTGATATATTTTCCTCTCATCAGTCATCCAGGACTTTAACAGGTTCTGTGTACGCCTCTCCTGGGTTTATTAAGAATCGTAGTGTATTGGATGTGATATCAAGACGGGAGTATCACTTCAGACACATGGAGATGATGATCACGGAAGGATTCAGAACTGGTTCTCTATAGTGTTGCAATCATCGGGATAATATGACAAGGTCATGATTATCTGATTCAAAGAGACTAGTTGCTTGATATCCGATATGTGCTTCGTACGGGGTAGACACTATTCCAGCCCCAGGCCTTGTACGTGACATCCGATACTGGATCGCAATATGTAATACTACGGTATACTACGCTTGATATAGATAGTATATTCCAGTAAGAATATTTCTGGAGAATTGGATAGGCATGGTGTTTTGCTAGAAGCCAACATTGTCTCATAAATTGGTAAAAACGTAGTACAAGGTACATATGTATTCGGATAGTCCGACGACCGTATTTACTGCCAACATATCCGGAGATCTCTTGGGTCGCTTCCCGAAGATTCACCGATGATGTTTGATTCAAACTTTATTAATCTGGGATTAATTACAGAGAGACTTTATCTTGGATAAAGTACTATTTGAAGATAGAGAAAGATTAATTTGGATTAATCGATAAAATAATATATTCGATATATTAAACGAAATTGGATTTTGACGTGGAATTAAAATCAGATTTTAATTCGGGCAAACGAGTTAATTTAGAATTAATTCATTAGCGACGTGAACAGTAATTTCACTAGGCATAATTATTTAATTACGTCACGACAGAAATTCATTAATTCAGAATTAGCGAAATCGAGCCCGGAAGTGTTTGCGGGCCCACTCGTATTTTGAATCAAGTGGGGCCCACAAGTCACATCGCGAGTCACATCACTTGTCATTTATTTGTGATAGATGTCAAAGTCACCTTTTGGTGAAAGACACATAGTCACTATTCATGATGGAGTTTGGTGTGGGCATTTAATGACATTTTGGAGCCAAAATGCTTGTTGACTTTTTGAAAGTGTATACCAAATTTTTGGTAATTGTTTTGTTACACAATTTGTTTTAGAAACAAGCAAGAAAAAAAACAATTCTCTCTCCACAAATGGCCAAAGGCGTGAGCCTCCAAGGAAGAAAATTTTGATTTTTCTTTCTTCCTTTTGCTAGCACATTCAAGTATCAAACAAGGTGTTGGGGAATCCTTCTTGAGAGCTTGGGAACTCAAAGTAAAGCTTGGAGCTTGTGTTTTCTCCTTGGCCGAATTCAACATCTCTCTTGGAGCAAAAATTTTGTTCATCATCACATTCAAAACCGATCTTTGTAAGTATGATTCCGCCATACTTCTTCGTTATTCATTCGCATTTCTTTGCTTATTATGATATTGGGAATAATCATAGAAACCAACAATGATATCATTGAGCCTAAAATAAGTATGAAATGTATTAGGGTAAAATTTGGGGAAAATCAATGTGAGCATGATTTGATTAAATTGAATGATTGAGTATGCTTGTATGTTGATATATTGACGTTGGATTGGATCAATTTGCCCCTTTGATTGGCTTGGCTGAATCATGTTGTTACCATAGGCTCGTGGAATTTTTTGTTTTGATGATCATCAGATGACTTAAAACGAATAGGAAATGTCGATTTGTAATTCGATCGGATTGAAAAACGAAATCGGACAAAAATCTTTACCTTGGACAAGAGCATGATGGCATGTATGGACTTGATTTTTTGTTTCAAGAATGTTGGACATTAGTTGAACAATATGATACATAATTAATTGATTAAATTGTATTTTGGAAATACTGATTTAGTTAATTAATTGATGTATTACAATTTAATTAATTAAGTTATAAAATTTGGAATCTTAAAAATTTGATTAATGAGCTTAATTTTGAATTGGGCTAGAATATGTTAAATTTGGGCATAATGGGCTTGGTTGGGCCAAGTTGGTTTAGGCCAATTGGATTGGATCCAAATTGGGCCTAAATCATTCTATTAAGTCCAAATGTAATAAATGGGCTTTAAAAGTTTAATTGGGCCTTATGGGCTTGATATTGTTTTCTTGACAAATGAGGGTGATTCCTTACTTGGGCTTGGTAATTGGGTTTGACCCGTATTGACCAAAGCCCATGCCTTAAGAAATCAATTGAAATTCCATCGGACTTTAATTAAACGAACATTGGATGTTAGTTGGGCTTTGAGACCCGATAAGATTAGATTTGAAATCTTAGTCGTTAAAGCGCATTAAAAGGGTAAATATTTAATTTGGAATTAAATAAATGAATTAGTATTGAATACGGATTAAATTAGATTTAACGAGTAGTTCGATATAATTCAAGAATTCATACTTTTAGTACTTATTCTCAAACGAGTTGGACTCGCGCAAAATCAAATCGTTGTTTGAACATTGGATGGTCGCATAATTAAAGACTAATTAATTGGATTAGATTGGTTGAAATGCATGTTATGAATGAATATATGGATGTCTTGAATGAATAGCGTATATTGGATGGATATTAGAAGGGAAAGGGTAATTTTAGAAATTATTGTAAATTTGGAATTTATAAATTGGACCTGCGTGTCCAGCCTTATCTCTTATTGTATCTTTGTATTCTCTTCTCACCTAATTTCCCTCAATGTTAATGAGGTTTCTATTATTGTATTATGTAATTGGGTAGAAGTAGAATAGTGCTAGCCGGGGAGAGGAAAGTGAGTGATTTGTTCTAGGAACAAGTTATCATATATCCATCCGCATATCGTTATTAATTTACTTTTCGCGCCTTATGATGTTTTAGAAACATGCTTAAGGGTGTATGATGAGACCTTAATAAAGATAATAAATTGGTTGTCAATTTACTCGAAAAACCCTCAAAACATATTAAGCGTTTTTCCTTCTGTTGAGTGATTCTTACTCAAGATCCAAAGTTGGCATTGGTTTGTTGGCCAAAGTCAAGACCTTTGTCAATTGTGGATGTGTTTGAATCATAAGAGTTTTGTTCCATATCGGTGTCTTGTCCAAGTCGTGATTTGTTGGCCAAAGTCAAGATCACTTCTTGTCCAACGACATTGATTACGAAGCTTTCCATGTCAATGGGTCCCGCTTAACTGGAATCATTAAGCTTGTTGTGCCAAAGCCAAGGCTTAGTTGATTCAGAGGAAAAAGGTTAGGAAAATATATTGGATATATTGGCATATATATTGTATATATGTTTAGGACTTGGATGTCCACCTACCGGATCTAGGAATTGGATAGATCCAATTGATCTTCGAGATCTACCTAGTTAAATATCATACAGCTTGTTGGCCAAAGTCAAGGTTGTGTGTTATTTAACGGGATCCTAGCCCACTAGGAAACTGGGTTTCCCGAGTACTCGACAGAGGGTTAGAGGCTCGCCGAAAAATAGTGGGAGGCTAGTATTGAATTTGCTATTTCATTCAGATACTTAGCTTTACGCGCTTTCAAATTATTTCGTCAAAATTATTTTATTAGTTGGACTAATATAATGTTATTTTTATTGTAACAGTGAGACTGTACCCAAATATCATTAATTAGATAGTTGGACTATCATAATCAAGATTACTAAAAAGGGAAATGCCGAGACATTATCATGGGCGAAAATGTCTTTAAGGGCATGAACTTTACCGATTGGGAAATGAATCTGAGGATAGTCCTTGGAGCCGAGAGGCTGCTGTACACTATACAGAGACCTCTTGGGCCTAAGCCCAAACCTGATGAGCTGCTTGAGGTGGAGCTTTGGAAGACTCACAGCGATGATTGTGATACTGCTCAGTCAATTATGCTTGCTGCTATGACTCAGCATTTCCGTCGACAGAACAGGGACTTGGAGCCCTATAATATGTTGGCGAGGTTGCAAGATCTTCACCGATCTAATCGTAGATCGCAAAGGTATGAGTTACAAAAGAAGCTCTTCCGCTCACGTATGACAGAAGGCATGTCTATTGAGTCCCATTTGGCACAGATGATTGCTGACATAGATGAGCTTGATAAACACAGATGATACTCTTGGAGAGTTATTGTCTACTCTCAAAGAAGCTGAGAATGAGCTTCTCAATGGCAACAAGCGCGAGGCGCACTTTGCTTCGACATCTCAGACGCCGAGGGCTGGGCCCAAGGCAACTGGAGGTGTGAAGAAGAAGAAGAAGCATAAAAGAAAGAGCAAGGCCAAATCGTCAAAGGCTTCTGGGAAGCCTAAGGACAAATCTCAGGATGTTTGCCTCCAGTGCGGCAAGCGGGGTACTGGAAATGTGACTGCCGCGAGTACAAGGCACTCCAGAATGAGATAAAGGCGGGCAAGGCACCGGCCCCAGGTATGTTTGTTTTTTATTTAAATATGACTACTTCTAGTTTTAAAAATTGGAATTTTTATTCTAGTTGTGGTACTCACATATGTATTGATGTGCAGGATCTGCGAATTAGCAGGAGACTGGCTTCATGGGAGATTGATCTGCGTGTTGGAAACGGGACACCTGTTGCTGTTTTGGCTGTGGGCACTTTTGTTTTGGAACTGCCCTTTGGGCATGTACTTGAACTAAATGACTGTTATTATGTACCTAGTTTGACTAGGACTATCATATCTGTATCTATGTTAACCCAATGTGGGTATACTTTTGTATTTCGGAACACTGGGTGTTACTTATATAAAAATGATGTAGAAATTTCCACTGCTGTTGCAAATAATGGTCTTTATATTTTGAATATAAATCTGTCTCCAACATATAATATAACAAACAAAAGGCTCAAAATGAGTATCAAAGATGAAACTTATATGTGGCACTGTCGTCTGGGACACATAAATAAGAATCGCATATCCACACTTTCGAAGAGTGGGTACTTGGACGGATTTGATCCAAATTCATATGACGTCTGTGAATCTTGCATATTAGGCAAAATGCCTAAATCATCTTTTAGCGGTAAGGGTGAACACGCCACCAAACTGTTAGCCCTCGTTCATAGTGACGTATGTGGGCCCATGTCAAGCCAGGCTAGAAGTGGATACGAATACTTCGTAACCTTTACGGATGATGCATCTCGTTATGGTTATGTGTATCTTATGAGACACAAGTCAGAAACTTTTGAGAAATTCAAAGAGTTTCGACACGAAGTTGAAAAACAGACCGGCAAGAGTATAAAGACATTACGGTCGGACCGTGGTGGTGAATACTTGAGCAATGAGTTTCTAGATTACTTGAAAGAATATTGTATTCTTTCACAGTGGACTCCACCTGGAACACCGTAATTAAATGGTGTGTCCGAACGGAGAAACTGAACTTTGTTGGACATGGTTAGGTTTATGATGAGTCGCACTGAGCTACCTATTTCCTTTTAGGGATATGCATTAAATAGTGCAATTTTTATTTTGAATCAGGTTCCGTCAAAGTCTGTACAATAGACACCATATGAGATATAGACAGGAAAGAAACCGGGTTTCTTATTCCTGAAGATTTGGGGATGTTAGGTATAAGTCAAGCGTTTGGAAGGTACCAAACTTGAACCCAAATCGGATAAATGCCTATTCATAGGATATCCTAGGGAAACCAAAGGATATTTCTTCTATCACCCACGAGAGAACAAAGTATTTGTTGCTCTACATGCAGTTTTCCTTGAGAATGAATTCCTAAATATAGTATTTAGTGGGAGGAAAGTAGAACTCGATGAAAAATCGGAGTGATACTATTCCTGGCATAGAATCCTCAATGGAACAAGAACAGTCCATCCGGGATGAGACTGTACCACAATCTTCTATTACACAAGGACCGCGTAGGTCGGAGAGAGTCAGGAAACAATCTGAGAGGTATGGGTTCCTGATTTCACCTAATGTAGATTTTAATCTCATTGAGGATAACGAACCGGCTACGTATGAGGAAGCGATACAAGATATCAATTTCGCTTTATGGCAAGAAGCCATGAAGTCCGAAATGGATTCCATATACACCAACTAAGTTTGGACACTGGTTGATGCACCAGAAGGCGTAAACCCTATTGGATGAAAATGGGTCTTCAAGTAGAAGACCGACATGGATGGCAACGTACAAATGTACAAAGATAAGCTTATAGCGAAGGGGTATCGTCAACGACATGGTGTCGATTATGACGAAACTTTCTCACCCGTTGCCATGATTAAATTCATTCGGATAATGCTTGTAATTGTTGCATATTTCGATTACGAGATATGGCAGATGGACGTTAAAATCGCTTTCCTTAACGGAAACCTTTTGGAGGATATTTATATGCAACAGCCTGACGGTTTTATCGTGCCTAGACTTGCAAATAAGGTTTGTAAGTTAAATCGATCCATTTATGGACTGAAGCAAGCATCGCGGTCATGGAACCAATATTTTGATGAGATCATAAAAGAATATGATTTCATTCAAAACAAAGATGATCCTTGTGTATACAAGAAGGTTAGTGGGAGAGCACTGACTTTTATTGTCTTTTATGTTGACGATGTATTGCTTATAGGCAATGACATTCCCATGTTAACGTCGGTGAAAGCTTGGCTTTCATTGAAATTCTCCATGAAAGATCTGGGAGAAGCAGCCTTTATTATGGGAATAAAGATATACCGGGATAGATCTAGAAAGCTGCTTGGACTCTCTCAGAGCACGTACATTGACAAAGTGTTGAAGAGATTCAACATGGATCAGTCCAAGAGGGGACTATTGCCAGTGTCACATGGCGTCTGTCTATCTAAGGACATGTGTCCTAAAACTCAAGATGAGAGAGACAACATGAGTCGGATACTGTTCGCCTCGGCAGTCGGATCGATCATGTATGCCATGATATGTACGCGACCTCATGTCACCTATGCTTTGAGCATGTATAGTCGCTATCAGGCCGATCCAGGTGAAGGTCACTGGATGGCGGTTAAGAACATTCTTAAGCATCTTAAACGAACTAAGGATGTTTTCTTAATCTATTTAGATGGAGAACTTGAGGTAACTGGGTATACCGATGCAAGTTTCCAAATCGACAAAGACGACTGCAAGTCACAATCCGGGTATATATTTTGTTTGAATAATGGAGCAGTGAGCTGGAAATCTTCCAAGCAAGAGACTATTGCAGATTCAACAACGGAAGCGGAGTACATTGCTGCAGCTGAAACAGCAAATGAAGCAGTTTGGATCCTAAAATTCCTAATTAGATTAGGAGTAGTTTCGTTAGCAGCTGAGCCCGTTCCATTGTATTGTGACAATAATGGTGCAATAGCGAAGGCTAAGGAACCGCGGTCTCATCAACGATCCAAGCATGTTCTTCGACGTTTCCATCTGATTCGTGAGATCATACATCGTGGCGATGTGAAGATCGAGAAGGTCGCATCAGATAACAACATGGCAGATCCTTTGATGAAAGCTATTCCTCAGTAAAAGTTTGAGCGACATGTATATAGTTCAGGTATTAGATGCTTGAGTGACTGGCTATAGGCCAAGTGGGACATTGTTGGACAGTTATTACCCATAGCGTCACTGTTTGTAAAAGACATTATGATTTTGTACAAAATTAACTATATTGTAATGAAATTTTCTTTTACCGTTTTGTATCTATTTACTTTGATATATATATAAATGGTAAAAGTCCTTATGATTAGTTCCGGATTGAGATGATATGAGACAGTATCAATCCATAAAGGTTTAATCATTAAATATCCCTAGTCGTAGTATTATCGAGATTGGACATCGATAATGCGGAATAGACTAGTATTACACTTGTGCGCGTTGTGAGGGCATAACGGCATAGTTCTCATATGTTTAAGTATAGGATACTTATGCAAGTGCGATAGGAGGTTGTGTTTTACCGATGGTACGGAAAACAGCTTCGCTCTAGATAGACCCCGTGGAATCCCATTGGTAGTATGTATATGTGTCTATGGGAGTTCGCTTCAGGGTAGGTGTATTTGGTCTTAACCTGAGACTTGCATCGCTAGTACTTGCGACAATCGGTAAACTTTGGTTTTGGTCGTCCAGGACTTTAACAGGTTCTGTGTATGCCTCTGCTGGGTTTATTGAGAATCGTAGTGTATTGGATGTGATGTCAAGACGGGAGTATCACTTCAGATATATGGAGATGATGATCATGCAGGGATTCAGAACTGGTTCTCTATAGTGTTGCAACCATCGGGATAATATGACAAGGTCATGATTATCCGATTCAAAGAGACTAGTTGCTTGATATCCGATATGTGCTTCGTACGGGGCAGACACTATTCCAGCCCCAGTCCTTGCACGTGACATCCGATACTGGATCACAATACGTAATACTACGGTATACTATGCCTGAAATAGATCGTATATTCCAGTAAGAATATTTCTGGAGAATTAGGTAGGCATGGCGCTTTGCTAGAAGCCAACCTTGTCTCGTAAATCGGTAAAAATGTAGTACGAGGTACGTACGTGTTCGGATAGTCCGACGACCGTATTTACTACCAATATATCTGAAGATCTCTTGGGTCGCTTCCCGAAGATTCACCGATGACATTTGATTCGAACTTTATTAATCTGGGATTAATTACGGAGAGACTTTATCTTGAATAAAGTACTATTTGAAGAGAGAAAAATATAATTTGGAATTAATCGATAAAATAATATATTCGATATATTAAACGAAATTGGATTTCAACGCGGAATTAAAATCGGATTTTAATTCGGGCGAACGAGTTAATTTAGAATTAATTCATTAGCGATCTAAATAGTAATTTCACTTGGCATAATTATTTAATTACGTCGTGACGGAAATTCGTTAATTCGGAATTAGCGAAACCGAGCTCGGTAGTGTTTGCGGGCCCACTCGTATTTTGAATCGAGTGGGGGCCCACAAGTCACATCGCGAGTCACTTGTCATTTATTTGTGATAGATGTCAAAGTCATCTTTTGGTGAAAGACATCTAGTCACTATTCATGATGGAGTTTGGTGTGGGCATTTAATGCCATTTTGGAGCCAAAATGCTTGTTGACTTTTTGAAAGTGTATACCAAACTTTTGGTAAT
The DNA here is from genome assembly GCA_019454045.1 of Zanthoxylum bungeanum. Taxonomy (NCBI): domain Eukaryota; kingdom Viridiplantae; phylum Streptophyta; class Magnoliopsida; order Sapindales; family Rutaceae; genus Zanthoxylum; species Zanthoxylum bungeanum. The sequence goes on along the minus strand of SKCR01053176.1, from coordinate 14,446 downwards.
TGTTTTATTACCCAATTTGTTTTAGAAACAAGTAAGAAAAAAAAAATAATTCTCTCTCCACAAATGGCCAAAGCTGTGAGCCTCCAAGGAAGAAAAATTTGATTTTTCTTTCTTCCTTTTGCTAGCACATTCAAGTATCAAACAAGGTGTTGGGGAAGCCTTCTTGAGAGCTTGGGAACTCAAAGTAAAGCTTGGAGCTTGTGTCTTCTCCTTGGCCGAATTCAACATCTCTCTTGGAGCAAAAATTTTATTCATCATCACATTCAAAACCGACCTTTGTAAGTATGATTCCACCATACTTCTTCGTTATTCATTCGTATTTCTTTGCTTATTATGATCTTGGGAATAATCATAGAAACCAACAAAGACAACAAAAAGCATTAAGCTTAAGACTCAATAAACAAACTAAAGAATTACGCATAAAAAGAAAATCAATTATTAAGTGTGGATATTGTGTTTCATCACTTCCCTAGAATAAAAATAAAATACTGAAATTTGGGGGATCCATTTTCACTATTCCTAATTTAAAATCTCCCTTATTATAATACAGAAATTATCCATGATATTACCAACCGACCATATAGGTGGTATCCTCATTAAGGCAGATTTTAATTAAGTCCAACCAGCCATAAAGGCGGTATCATTATTTGTCCATAAACCAGCCATATAGGCGGTAATTATCTGTCACCTAAAGACCGGCCATATAGGCGGTGTTACTTTATGTCAAATAAATAAAACCAGCCATTAAGGCGGTAATTCTTTTAATTTGAGTTATAATTTCTATATTATAATTAAGGGAGAAATCTAAATTAAAATAATAAAAGCTTCACCATTCCCCCCAGCGGAAATCTAACTACTAAATATAAAAGAAAAGAGAAAAAGAAAGAACTACTACTATTACTGAAAATAAAAATGCATAAATTAAATTACTACAAATAAACATACAAGAAGCAATCCTTAAATTCCTTACAAAAACCTATGGAAAGCATGAGAATTATAAATGAAATGGCTTGGTATTTATAGGAAAATCTAAAGGCTTCCACCAATTTCTCCACCGATTGCTCCATCAAACATGGCACCAAACATGGCATCAAACATGGCACTAAACATGGCACCAAACATGCAATCATGTTTGATGGAAGTTTGACAATTTTTATTTTTATTTTTATTTATTTTATTTTATATTTTTAAAATGACTATAGTAATTACTCAAAATATACTGGATTGTTCATCATTTCGGCCTTCCAAAATTCAAAATTCGAAAATATTTAAATCTTCAAAGTTGTAAATCTTTGCGTTTTCTTTAATCTGCAACTTGAATCAGTTCAATCGAATATCGGATGAAAAGGTTATGGCCAAAATTTGAAACTTGCGCAAAATTGGAATTTAGGACTGCACTTCGTGACTCGTATAATAAAATTTCGTTTTTGACCTTTTTTTCCTCCGGATTTCATCATTTTAGCCTCGAGTTGATTCCATTAAGTTCCAATATTATTTTTATCTTCAAAATAAAAAAAAACACATCAAAGCGTTCATAAAACTCGAGAAACTAAATAAAATATTAGGTTAAATGTGTCGGAAATAGTGATATAATTACCACTCATCACCAGCATATAATCTATCAACTCTCATATGATAGTTTGTGCTAAAAGATAAGTCGGTGACCTAATCGTTTCATGCTATACATCTTTGGAAGGTGCAGATCCTTATACAAGGCTTACGTCATCTTGACTTGATCGTAAAGCTACTATCCGGACCTGCCCAACCAGGTCGGGCATCTGAAATAACCGACATCTTATCTTGTTTAACATCTAGGTCGGGCTTACGCCATTTTGTTTCACTCCTTTGAATAACTTTCCACCTCAATGGTCACTAATCTTATCAAGTCGGTCTTCTCATATGCTCAAGTGTTGCTCTGATACTTTGGTTTTACCCTCGAGTTGACTTTCTGCATCTCAGACTCGGGCCTTTCTGCCTGACCTCTCATCCTTTGCAAGGACTTCAAACCATCTGTCAAATGCAAATCTCATTTTACCCTTCCTCGAGATTCTGACTTCTTGGGGGCTGAAAGCCACCATCAACATATTGTTCGCATGAAAAGTGTATGTGTGTGTATATATATTGCTTTTCTTTAAAAAAAATAAAGAGAGTGCAAGCTCAAATATAAATTTTTTAACCTATTATCTTCTTTCTAAACACTGCATTTTGAAATCACTTTGTTTATTTAAAAACACGCTAAATATTAATTTCACATTGGTTTTTTAGTGTACAGATGAAATCACTTATAGTCATATTGTGAGTATGGCTAAAAAATACACACTCAGGTACACATTTAATTGACAGTCGTAAATACAGTCATAGATGTGATTGTGCTTAATATGACTGAGGGTCGGTAATATGATTGAGGTAATAAATGTAATTGAAGCACACCTATTACTAATTTTGTAGTCACCCATCTGATAGTCACATTATGACTTTGGGTAAAAAATATAACTATAACTGAATTTTTTATGATTTAAGAAAAATATTATTATGATTATCCTGAATATGGCTGAGAGTTGGTAATGTAATTGAAGTAACTAATGTGAATGAGGTACAAATAACGTAATTTTCAATCACTAAAGTGATTGAGGTAAAAATTTGAATATGATTAAGGTAAATGTGAAATACGTGAGACTCAATAATTTTAGGGCTAATTCAACTATACATAAATCTAAATAGGTTTGTTTATGAAAGGTGTTGGTATATATGTTAAATGTATGAATATTTTTATATATTATGATTTAAAATTCGGATGAAAGAGATATTAGTATTTGAAAATGAAAAATTTCAAACTATTATATTCTTATAATTGTAAGTCATTTTTTTTAATCTTTTCTTCATTGGAATGTTGGACAATTATGACCCATAACATCACTATTTGTACAGAACATGGTGTTGTTGTACAAATTAACTATGTGACAAAGGAAATTGCTCTTTTATCATTTGTAATTGGATTAACGGGATATATAAATGATAAAGTCCATTAGATTAGTTCCGGATTAATAAGATATGAGACAGTATTAATCCACTCAGGTTTAATCATTAAAATATCCCTAGTCGTAGTATTATCGAGATTGGACATCGATAAATGCGGAATAGACTAGTATTGCACTTGTGCGTGTTATGGGAGCATAACGGCATAGTTCTCATATACTTGGGTATTGGATACTCATGCAAGTGTGATAGGAGGTTGTGTTTACCGATGGTACGGAAACAGATTCGCTCTGGATAGACCCCTCGGAATCTCATTGGTAGTATGACTATGTGTGTATGGGAATCCGAATCAGGGTAGGTGTATTTGGTCTTAACCTGAGACTTGCATCGCTAATACTTGCGACAATCAATATACTTTGGTTTTGGTCGTCTGGGGCTTTAACAGGTTTTGTGTACGCCTCTTCTGAGTATATTGTGAATTGTAGTGTATTGGGTGTGATGTCAAGATGGAAGTATCACTTCAGTCATATGGAGATGATGATCACGTAGGAACTAGTACTCTTATGTACTGCAGTCATTGGGATAATATGACTAGGTCATGTTTATCCGTTTATATAGACTAGTTACCAGAGATCCGATATGTGCTTCGTACGGGGCAGATACTATTCCAGTCTCATGCCTAGCATGTGATATCCGATACTGGATCGTAATACGCAATACTGCGTATACTACGCCTGAAAAAGATTACATATTCCTTAAAAGAATATTTCTGGAGAATTGAGTAGGCACGGTGCTTTACTAGAAGCCAACCATGTCTTGTAAATCGGTAAGAACGTGGTACTAGGTACGCACGAGTTCGGATTATCCGACGACCGGATTTACTGCCAACATATCCAGGGATCTCATGGGTCGCTTCCCGAAGATTCACCGATGACGTATGACTCGAACATAATTAATCTGGGATTAATTAGTAGAGAGAGAAAATTAATCCAGGATTAATTACGGGGAAATTTTATCTGGGATAAAATACTATTAGAGGAAAGAGAACGATTAATTCGGAATTAATTGGTAAAATAATATATTCGATATATTAAATGAAATTAGATTTCATGACGGAATTAGAATTGAATTTTAATTTGGGCTAACGAATTAATTTAGAATTAATTCGCGAGCGACGTGAATGGTAATTTTGCTAGGCATAATTATTTAATTAAATTTGATTTAATTACGTCGCAACGGAAAATTCGTTAATTCGGAATTAGCGAACCCAAGCCCGGGACTGTTTGCGGGCCTACTCCGATTTTGAATTAATGTGGTCCACACTTGTCACATCACCTAGTCAACTTTATCAACTTTTTATTGATAGAAGTAGATGGGATTTTGATGGTTGTTTGTTTCTTACACAAGCATTATTTAAGTTGATGTGATAATGACTTGTACCAACTTTTTGGAAAATTGGTAAATGGTAATTGATTTTTGAAATCAAATGCACAACACATTTTTTCTTCTCTCTCTCATTCCTCTCCTTGGCCGAATTTGGTCTTCTTATTTTTCTCCATGGCCAAATTCAAGAGCTCAATTTTTCTCTCCATTGGCGTGAAAGCTGGCTTCTTGCTAAGTGATTTTGCTTCAAAAATCCAAGATGCTAGCACATTCAAGGAGTCTTACAAAGATGTAAGGGAAATATATCCATGATTTTGGATTTCAATGAGATGCTTGGAAGCTTTACATACATCAAAGAGGAGCACAACACAAAGGCTTGGAATTTTTGTTATCTCGTACATCCAAAACCGATCAAAGTGAGTATTTTCCGCATTCTTACTTTATTATATTCACATGATTTCTTGCTTAATTGATCTTGGTTTGACCTAGAAAACCCAACAATGGTATCAGAGCCATAATTGAGCGTGAAATTGAATTTAGGGTTCTTAATCTTGATTTGGGTATTTTTGCTTGAATCATGATTTCATGAAATTGATTGGTTGAGTATGCTTAGATTATGATAACTAAGAGTTATACATGATTAGTTTTATGAAAAATTGATTGGATTAATTTTTCCAATTTTGCTTACCCTGGCCGAAAATGATGGGAACCCTAAACTCATGGTGATTTTATTTTTTAGACCATTGGATGTGTTTAAAATACTTGGATATATTGATTTGTGATTTAATTGGATTGAAATCAAAATCGGATATAAAAATCCCAAGATTGTCATGAGTTAAAAGCATGGAAATGGATTGATTTTGCTTCAATAATGTTGGACATGTATTGAAAATAATTAAAGCATGATTAATTAGTATAATTGGTGTTTTGGAAATATTGATTTAACAAATTAATTATGGCTAATACACTTTAGTTAATTAAATTATGATATTAGGAATATTGGAATTTAATTAATTAGCCTTAATTTGGAATTGGACTAATAATGTTATATTTGTGATTAATGGGCTTGGTTAGGCCAAGTTTGGTTTAGGATAATTGGTTGGATCCAATTGGGCCTAAAACCTTATCCATAAAGTCCAAATATGATTAATGGGCCTTTAAAATTTAATTGGGCCTAATGGGCCAAAATTAATTTTATGGCAAATGGTGATTCCTTATTGGGCTTTGGTTGCCAAAGTACATGCCTTAATAAATTAATTGAAATCCCATTGGACTTTAATTGAATAGTATTGGATACTAATTGGGCCTTTGAGACCCGTTAATATTGGATTTGGAATCCAAGTCTAAAAGACACATTTAAAGTGCAATTATTTAATTTGGAATTAAATATAGAATTAGTATTGAATACAATTTAAATTGGATTTAAAATTATAGTTCGATATAATTCAAGAATTAGAACTTTGAGTACTTATTTTTAAACGAGTTGGACTCGCGTAAATCAAATCATTGTTTGAACATTGGATGGTCATTAATTAAAGATTAATTAATTGGATTAGATTGATTGATAACATGCTTTGTGTGAATACATAGATGTGATGTATGAATAATATATATCGGATGTATATTAGATGGGTGAGGGTAATTTTGGAAATTGTTGTAATAAATTTAGAATTTATTAAATTGGACCTGCGTGTCCAGCCTATTATCTCTTGACTTTTTATATTTCTCTTCTCACCTATTCCCCTCAATGTAAATGAGGTTTCTTTAGAAGTGTTATGAAATTGGGTAGAAGTAAGAACAGTGTTAGCGGGAAAGAGGAAATGAAGAGATTTTTTCTAGGAACAAATTGTATTATATATCTATCCGCATATCATTATTAATTTATTTAACGCGCCTTATTATGCTCTTAGAATGCATGCTTAAGGGTGTATGATGAGACCTAATCAAAGATAATTAATTGGTTGCCAATTACACGAAAAACCCTTAATAAATATTAAGTGTTTTCCTTCCATTGATTCTCTCTCAAGATCCAAGATTGGCACTGGTTTGTTGGCCAAAGTCAAGACCTTTGTCCATCGTGGATGTGTTTGAATCATGAAGGCTTTGTTCCATATCGTATGTCTTGTCCAAGTTGTGATTTATCGGCCAAAGTCAAGATCACTTCTTGTCCATCGACATCGATTACGAAGCTGTCCAAAGTCAATGGGTCCCGCTTAACTGGAATCATTAAGCTTGTTGTGCCAAAGCCAAGGCTTAGTTGATTCAGAGTAAAAGGTTAGGAAAAAATATTGGATATATTGGCATATATATTTTATATATATTTCGGACTTGGAGGTCCACTTACTGGATCTTGGAATTGGATGAGATCCAATTGATCTTAGAGATCTACCTAGTTAAGTTTCATACAACTTGTTGGCCAAAGTCAAGATTGTGTGTTATTTAACGGGATCCTAGCCCACTAGGAAACTAGGTTTCCCGAGTACTCCACAGAGGGTTAGAGGCTCACCGAAAAATAGTGGGAGGCAAGTATTAAATTTATAATTTCGTTTAGATACTAGCCAATACGTGCTCATTTCATTCTCATCATTGATTATAATATATATATTAGTTGGACTAATATTTAATTATTGTTTTAAATTAAACAGTTGGACAGTATTTAAACTATTTCATTTATAGTTGATTATATAATTGGATTATAGTAATCAATATATTTGAATTTAACCAATCAAATTATAGTTGATTATATAGTTAGACTATAGTCATCATTATATTGTACCCGAAATCGTTGATCGGATAGTTGGACTATTCGAATCAAAGATAACTGAAAGTTTAGCATTTAGAACATAATCTTGGGTGAAAATGTCTTTAAACGGCTCTAATTTTGAGATTGGGAATAGAACCTCAGGATAGTCCTGGGAATTGATAAATTATTCTATTTGATAGAGTGACAGCTCGGGCCTGAGCCCAGAGTTAAGCAAATAGTAGAGCATGAGCTTTAGAAGACTCATTGTGATGATAACTTTAGTGCTCAATCCTTTATGCTTGAAGCAATGACTCTTTAATTCCATCGTCAAAACTAAGGATTAGATCTTTATACCATGATGTTGAAATTAAAGGATCTTCATAGATCTATCTTTAGATCTTAGAAGTACTAATTGCAATAGAAAACTCTTGGAGAGTTAATGGCTATGCTCAAGGAGACAAATCCAGAATTTGTAAAAGGGCAAGTAGCGCAAGGCGCATCTTACTTCGACATCCCAGAAGTCCAAGGCTTGGCCGAAGGCTTCTGGGGTGTGGAAAAGAGCAAAGGCGAAATCGTCACAGTCTTCTAGGAAGACAAATGATATATCCCAAGATGTATGCCTAAACTTTGGCAAACGGGGTCACTGGATGCGTGACTTCCATATGGACAAGGCAGACATGAAGGAAATGAAAAAGGGCAAGGCTCCGGCTTCAAGCATGTTTGTCATAAATATGTTCACTAATAATTTCAAAATTGGATTTTTGATACTAGATGTGGTACATAAATATGTACTGATGTGCAAAATCTGCTGATTAGCAGGAGACTGACTTCAGTTGAGATCGATCTGCGAGTCGAAAACGGGACGAGAGTCGCTATTTTAACTTTAGAAACCTAAGTTTAAGAACTACCATTCGGGAGTGTACTTAAATTAGGAAACTGTTACAATGTAACTAGTTTGACTAGAAACATTATCACTATATCTAAGTATAACTCGTTACGGCTATACCTTTATATTCTAGAACACTAAGTGTTTTATTTTATAAAGATGATATTGAGATAAGCACATTAGATGTGAATAGCAGTATTTATATTTTGAATATAAATGAATCTTAAACATATAACGTGACAAACAAATAGCTCAAACTGAATTAATCAGGTCAGACTTATTTGTGGCATTATTGTCTGGGACACATTAACAAGACTCGTATATCTACACTTTCGAATCTAGTTTATTAGGCAAAGTGCCTAAAACCTTTTACCTGGTAAAAGTTTAAGTGCCACTGATCTGTTAGCCCTCGTTTATAATGACGTAAGTAGGCCCATATTTAGCAAGGCTAGAGGTGGTTATTAATACTTCGTAACCTTTATGGATGTGGCATCGCGTTATGGTTATGTGTATCTTAATAAAACACAAGCAAGAAACTTTTAGAGTTTCAACTCGAAATAGATAGACAGACTGGCTAAAGTATTAAACCGTCACGGTTAGACCGTGGTGGAAAATACTTAAGCAATATGTTTCTCGACTTTTTGAAAGAGTATGGTATTCTTTCATAGTGGACTCCTCCCGGAACACCTCAGTTTGATGGTGTGTCCGAACATAGAAACCAAACCTTGTTGGACATAGTAAGGTTAATTATGAGTCGCTCTAAGCTTCCATTTTCCTTCAAGGGATACGTATTTAACAGTGCAACACTTATTTTGAATAAGGTTCCATAAAGTCTGTTTGATAGATTTCATATTAGATATGAACATGAAAGAAACCGGGTTTTCTCATTCCTGAAAATTTGGGAATGCTAGGCATATGTTTGGATGATACCAAACTAAAACCCAAATCGGATAAGTGCCTAATTTGTGTTATCCTAGGGAAACCAAAGTATAGTACTTATGCAACTCACAATAGAACAATGTAATTGTTGCTCTCCATGCGGTATTCCTAAGAGGAATTCCTATATGCAGTGGTAAGTGTGAGGAAAGTAAAACTCGATGAAAATCAGAGTAATACTGTTTCGGGCACCGATTTTCATGGAACACAAACAGTTCATCAAGGATGAAACTGTACCACAATCTTTGAATACACAAGAACCGTGTAAGTCGGAGAGAGTCAGAAAACAACCTGTGAGGTAGGGGTTTCTAATCTCACCTAATGAAGATGTCAATCTTATTGAGGAATACGAGTTGGCTACGTATGAGGAAGTGATACAAAGTATCAACTCCTTATTATGCAAAGTGCCATGAAGTCTGAATTGGATTCCATGTATACCAACCATGTTTAGACACTGGTTGATGTACCGGAAGGCATTGTGCCTATTGGTACTATATGAGCCTTCAAAGAAGGCAAACATGGATGACAACATGCAAACGTACAAAGCTAGGCTTGTAGAGAAAATGTATCGTTATCAATATTAAGTCGATTACGACGAAATTTTTACTCGTTTCCATGATTAAATCCATTCGGATAATGCTTACTAATGCTGCATGTTTCATTTATGAAATATGGTAGCTGAACGTCAAAATCACTTTCCTTAAACGAAAACCTTTTGGATTATGTTTACAACATCCTGACGGTTTTATCGTACCAAAACATGCAAACAAGATTTGCAAGTTAATTCGATCTATTTATGGATTGAGGCAAGTATTGAATTCTTGTAACCATCGTTTTGATGTAATCATAATGGTATATGATTTAATTCAAAACAAAGATTATTCTGGTGTATATAAGGAGGTTAGTGGGAGCGCACTAATAATGATTGTCCTATATAATGATGATATATCATTTCTTGGAAATGACATTCCCATAATAAAATCGGTGAAAGCTTGACTTTCATGAAAATTCTCCGTAGACTACTTGGGAGAGACAACCTTTATTCTAGGAATAAGGATCTACTGGGATAGATCTAAAAGTTGTTGGCACTCTCCGAGAACTAATACATTGAAAGATATGTACGTGACCTGGTGTCTCATAAGCTTTGAGCATATGGAGTCACAATCAGTCCAATCCTTGTGATAGTCACTGGATTGATGTTAAGAACATCCTTAAGTATCTTAGATGAACTAAGGATGCTTTCTTAAGCTATGGAGAAGGAGAACTTAAAGTGACTGGGTTCACTGCTGCAAGTTTCCAAACCAAAAATGACGACTGTAAGTCGTAATAAGGGTACTCTATAGTTTGAATATCGGAATAGTGAGCTGGAACTCTTCCAAGCAAGATACTATTACCGAATAAACAACAAAAACTGAATATTGCTGCAACTAAGGCAGTAAAAGAAGCGTTTTGGATCAATAATAATCTTAATTGGATTAGGTATAGTTCTGTTAGGGCTGAGCTAGGCTACAGCACAAGCTAAAGAATTAATGGTCTCATCAATGATCTAAATATGTACTTCAATTATTTCATCTGATTCGTCGGATCATACATCGTAGCGATGTGATGATCGAATAAATCGTATCAAATGATAAACTTACAAATCCGCTGAAGAAATCTGTTTCTCAGTAGAAGTTTGAGTGACCCGTACATAGTTCCGGTGTAGGACACCTGAGTGATTGACTATAGGCCAAGTGGAAGATTGTTGGATAATTATGACCCATAACATCAATATTTGTACATAACATGGTGTTGTTGTACAACTTAACTATGTGACAAAGGAAATTGCTCTTTTATCATTTGTAATTGGATTACCGGGATATATAAATGATAAAGTCCATATGATTAGTTTCGGTTTAATAAGATATGAGACAGTATTAATCCACTGAGGTTTAAATCATTAAAATATCTCTAGTAATAGTATTATCGAGATTGGACATCGATAAATGAGGAATAGACTAGTATTGCATTTGTGCGTGTTATGGGAGCATAACGACATAGTTCTTATATACTTGGGTATTGGATACTCGTGCAAGTGTGATAGGAGGTTGTGGTTACCGATGGTACGGAAACAGCTTCGCTCTGGATAGACCCCCCGGAATCTCATTGGTAGTATGACTATGTGTCTATGGGAATCTGAATCCAGGTAGGTGTATTTGGTCTTAACCTGAGACTTGCATCGCTAATACTTGCGACAATCAATATACTTTGATTTTGGTCGTCCGGGGCTTTAACAGGTTCTGTGTACGCCTCTTCTGGGTATATTGTGAATCGTAGTGTATTGGGTGTGATATCAAGATGGAAGTATCACTTCAGTCATATGGAGATGATGATCACGTAGGATACGGAACAAGTACTCTTATGTACTGCAGTCATCGGGATAATATGACTATGTCATATTTATCCGATTATAGAGACTAGTTACCAGAGATCCGATATGTGCTTCGTACGAGGTAGACACTATTCCAGTCTCAGGCCTAGCATGTGACATCCGATACTGGATCGTAATACGCAATACTACGTATACTACGCCTGAAAAAGATTACATATTCCTTAAAAGAATATTTCTGGAGAATTTGGTAGGCACGGTGCTTTGCTAGAAGCCAACCATGTCTTGTAAATCGGTAAGAACGTGGTACTAGGTACGCAAGAGTTCGGATTATCCGACTACCGGATTTACTGCCAACATATCTAGGGATCTCATGGGTCACTTCCTGAAGATTCACCGATGATGTATGACTCGAACATAATTAATCTGGGATTAATTAGTAGAGAGAGAAAATTAATCTATGATTAATTACGGAGAAATTTTATCTGGGATAAAATACTATTAGAAGAGAGAGAACGATTAATTCGGAATTAATCGGTAAAATAATATATTCGATATATTAAATGAAATTAGATTTCATGACGGAATTAGAATTGGATTTTAATTCGGGCTAATGAATTAATTTAGAATTAATTCACAAGCGACGTGAATAGTAATTTTGCTAGGCATAATTATTTAATTAAATTTGATTTAATTACGTCGCAACGAAAAATTCGTTAATTCGAAATTAGCGAACCCGAGCCCGGGAGTGTTTGCGGGCCCACTCCGATTTTGAATTAAAGTGGGGCCCACACTTATCACATCACCTAGTCAACTTTATCAACTTTTTGTTGATAGAAGTAGATGGGATTTTGATGGTTGCTTGTTTCTTACACAAGCATTATTTAAGTTGATGTGATAATGACTTTTACCAACTTTTTGGAAAATTGGTAAATGGTAATTGATTTTGAAATCAAATACACAAACACATTTTTTCTTCTCTCTCTCATTCATTTCCTTGGCCGAATTTGGTCTTCTTATTTTTCTCCATGGCCAAATTCAAGAGCTCAATTTTTCTCTCCATTGGCGTGAAGCTTGGCTTCTTGCTAAGTGATTTTGCTTCAAAAATCCAAGATGCTAGCACATTCAAGGAGTCTTACGAAGGTGTTAGGGAAACATATCCATGAGTTTGGAATTCAAGGAGATGTTTGGAAGCTTTACATATATCAAAGGGGAGCTTGGAGCACAACACGAAGGCTTGGAATTTTTGTTATCTCGTACATCCAAAACCAATCAAAGTGAGTATTTTCCACATTCTTACTTTGTTGTATTCACATGATTTCTTGCTTAATTGATCTTGGTTTGACCTAGAAAACCCAACATGGAACTTATCAAAAAGCGGTCTTATTTTAAAGCTTATAATTTGTATATCGATAATATGTAATTTTTTTTATGAAATATTTTATATTTTGGGAGACATTTTAATTTTAAATAACCCCCCCCCCCCCCCCCCCCTTTCCACCCCACATGATGTTTTAAAAAAAATTTGTTAACACCTTTTCCCTTTTGGTAATATCATAATCATAAGACTGAATGTAAATTTTTAAGTTGGCTTAAGCTAAATAAGAAAGTTTCTATTTTAATTGGAATTTTAAATAAAAAAAACTCACATTTTTAATAAGTTAATGACTAAATTAAGAGAGAATAAAAAAATATATAGATTTCAATACTGTATTATTTATTATTTAGTCAATTAAAATATGTAATTTTTATCCATTTATTTGGTCCATAACTTAATAAAATGAGGGATGACTCTTTTAATTAGAAGGTACATTAAAAAAAAAAAATTATCATGAGTTTAAAGAATTATTAATATTATTTTTGTATTTGGATTGACATAAATTGAAATGACGTGAATATGATATGAGTTTTTTATATTTTGATTGATATAAATTAACACAATTAATAATCATGTCGTATCAATTTTTTATTAGTTGTGTCGTATTTGTGCTACATCACATCAATACGTTTATAAGTTTATGATATTGATAATATTCGTATAATCGTATCAATAATAAACATAACACGATTAGTTGTTTACAACACAATTACTTATTTATTGCATAAAATATATTTGTATAATCATGTCAATCGAACACACAATTATCCATTTAGGATTTGTTTATTAATCAGGTAATCATATTAGTCGAGTAATTGTGTCAGTAATCATGTTAGCACGTCTTAATCGTATCAAATATGAAACACACCCCTTTATTAATCATGTCAACACGCCATATCGTGTCAATCCGTTTATTAAATGAGTCGTATTCGTATTTGATAATTTTGACATAATAATTTAACCGATCTTATTCTTATTTACTTAAAACTAACACGACACAATCATGATACGACACAATTACATGAATTACCATCTCTAGTGTCATGTATCCGAAAACTTAAATATAATATTTAAAATAGAGTGATCCGATGAGGGTGGAATATAAGACGTCGACTTTGGTTAGAACCCAATAATCATAATAAAGATAAAGTTGTGACAGGTTTCAATTTTCATAATAGTTACAATAAATAATACAAACCTATGTAATTAAATCATTGTCTTTATAATGCATGAACCTAACTTTTTTTTCTTTTTTCTTTTTCTTTTGAATAAACAAATTTTTTTTTTTTTTAAATTCCATAGATCTATAATTGTTTATTTCATAAACATTATGTAGATCACTTTAAAAATTTTATATGCCCTAATGATTCATTGCATATACATCAACATGATAACGAGCATCTTCCAGCTCAGCCGTCGATGTCGTTGATGATGAAATAAGGTGGGTCCTGACTCCTGAGTCAGCAAAGTCAATATCTTACCCCTTAGTATATCCACTGGGGTCCACAGTCATTCATCGAAGGGGCAGGCGAGGGAAGTCATGCCGCGTCAGAATTTTATTCGTTTCTTCCACGTAAATCAACCCGATTGGTTGAGTGGGACCCACAGTTTACGCCGCCCCATGCCTTTTACCGGTCGAGACCCATTTGCTGACTTGCTTTGCAGATGTGGACATGAATGGTCTGAAAGTAAATTATTAATTTGTGGGTTGATCTGGAAATTATTTAAAAGTTTGATTTTGATATGAAATATCCATGGATTCAATAAATAAACAAA
>SKCR01053175.1:0-30530 GCA_019454045.1 Zanthoxylum bungeanum | reverse complement strand
CGTAATCAGATCGAATACGTATATAAGAACAAGAGGTGCAACCATAAATAAGTAATATTATGGAATAATGGGATGTTCGTATTCATGAATCAGACATAAAAAACGGCCCGGATTGGCGCTCTGAACACCAACCCCAACAATTTCTCCCACTTGCTCTAGTGTCAATCCACGGTATCATATACACGTCTCAATGTGCATCGTATGCACATGGCCCTCAAAAGCTCACCCAGTACTTAAGAGGTAGGCAACAAAAACAAGTCCGCTATGACATATTGAGTTTGTCAAACAAACTCTATCGTTTCCCTTAGTCAGCATCATTCATATTTTGTAGAATCTAGATTATACATTAATATGACTCTGATGCTACATCAGTATTGTGCTACAGCTACTGAGTTGTCCAAGTTTAAGGATCAAATCCAAAATACTATGAAGACAACCGCAAGCACAATAACAATTCAAAAACTTCTGATTTAAAAGGTCACTATGCAACTTCATAAGTCAATACTTCAAAAGTTGCATTTGATTCCACTAAAAGTAGAATCCTTCGTGACACTCCCACTGCATCTTTTCTGACTCTTATGACGTAGACTGTCTAACGTCATAATTAGTCTCAAAACTAATATGACCCTAATGGTTGCAGACTGTATTCTCCATGAATTAGAAACTTGTTCTTAATATCTCAAAGATCACAAAGAACGTGTTTCAAGATCCATCATATGGTCTATAGGATGTCAAAATAACTCGTAACAATTAAGATTAAATCGACATCGATAATCACACATTATAAAGTATTTATTATGTCATCATCAAATGATACATAAGATTGATCAGACATTCTAATCAATATTTCTTTCGAAAAAGGAATCATCCTTTACGAAAAATGAATACTTATATAAGACACACAATAACTGTGGAACAGTTATACTAAATGTCATACAGATAGCCTTGTTATGTTTTCATTAGATCATATCTAATGTACGACTAATAGGAGTATCTCACAAGTCTCTTGGTTTATATCTTATATAAAACTTTATATCGTATATAAAAGAGACTACTCCCACTTTTATCACGGAGAAGAAGACTTAGGTAAATCTTTTACCTCATAAACATCTCATTAGTACTATAATAATGACAATGTCGTCAGGATATATAACACTAGAAAGTAATTGTACGCTCTCACTAACCCTTCTAATCACATATGTATTCTCTATACTTTGACAAGATCAGACAATCTGATGATATCAAAAATAGAGAACACATATTTCTGGAAGACTTATCCGAGTCTACAATAGGCTCTGTAAGCTAGCACACTAAACTGCGATCTCAGCAGAACACAACTCTAGGGCCATTTCAGAATGAACTCTTCAAATAAGGAAATCACAACTGATCTCTTATCTGAATAAGTCATCCAAAAACGCCACTTTGCATTCTTTAGCTAAAATATACAGTTATTATCAACATTAACCAATAATCTTTAATTGTTCATTTAGTGTGACTAGAGATAAGTTTTCTCAGAATCTACAATAGATTGCTGAGTATAACATTTCTCACTGTCAACTGTAAAGGTCAAACCTTTAATAATCTCACAATGCTTTCGCTGTGCAAACAATTAGCACATTTCATGAACTAATTCATAATGAAAGCTTAATCAAGTTCAAAACTTGATCGTAGTAAGCTATGAACAATCTAAGATCTATGGTTCAATGGTGAACTTCCAGAATCGATATCAAATATCGCTTCCATTATAAGTTATAGGATAATTTTTCTTCAGTAAGAAAACAACGGAACCATCAAGTATCAAATACTCGTGAATGATTCTGTTATCCTATTGGACTTTTACGGAAGATGTATAAGGGTTGTGTTTCATCTTATTAATTACGTAGTTCCTTTTATAATTTATCATTCTCACATTTGACTTCAATAAGTCAAGTCTTTTCTACAATAGTTAAACATCTGATGTTACACACCAAGTAATAAAACGATTTTATTACTTAGAATCGTAGGAAAGATATTCTATTAAATAGAATGCAATATTCTATTTAAACAGAATAAACGATAAACTTTTACTTATACCTCTTAGGTGTAAGTAATTTCCATTATATAACTATTATATAAAAGAAAGATTGAATCTCAAACTTTTCAAGATTCAAATTTTCTACCTATACATATCATATATGCAACTGTAGAAATAATGGAACATTAATTAAAGAGATGAATTAGTGTTACTGGAGTATAACCCCAAGAGTATTGAAACTAATTCGGTAACTTTCAATATCAGACGAATCAAATCATATAAGATTCGATTGCTCCCACTACTCAATTCCATCAGATGGAATGTGGAAGAACAATATTGAATATGAATCATATTCACTAAATAACCTTAGAACTAATTGCTTTAAATTCATACGTTTGATCGTATCAAAGATCTTTGAACAGTTCAAAGACATGTTATGAATTTGAGGATAGAATTCTCTAAAACCTTTAGATTGAATATTTGAACAAGTCAAAAATGTTCAATCTACGTTTCATCAGAACGGATTGAAAGTACTTGATACTTTCAAGACTTTCAATATGTGTTCCTTCAGAAACACGTAACTAAGTTATGACAATTCATCAACTAAGTTACGAAATAAAGAAAACTACCTTAAGCAATTATTATTTATAAAATTACATACATCCAATGTATCAGTTAAATAAATTTGGTGGTCCAATGACAATCATTGGTTAAACGAGATCTTAATCACTTTCCTGAATACAATATTCATTAAATGGATAAGGATATGTAGTGTGATCTAGTATCAAACCATCATTTACCATACGGAATAAGCATCCAATGCTTAAGTGATTAAACTCATAAAGCACCGTTCTAAATTATTTACTTTACCGAATAATTTCTATTTATGTTTATCTCTACGTCAATGACACTACTAGTTATTATAAAATATGTAACAATTGTTTATAAAGAACAAGTGACTATCCAATAGTCGCAAGTTCCGATATCATAATATCAAAACAATCGTTAACCAATATTTCAAATAACTAGACGGGAGATCTGGTATCCAATACCTATAGTTGTAGTATTGTGAAAATCAATATTTTCTATACACAAATATACGCATCTCCTTTCTTTTGCTTTACTATTTACATTCAACTATTCACAACAATTGTAAATAACTGATTAGCAAATTGTGTCAGACACATTACCTCTAAAGGTAATTAAAGCTTAGAAATGTCATTACTAGATAAACAAATACCTAATAGGGCTTTCTAAATGCCAGTCAAGAATCTCGAGACATGAACTAATTCAAGTCAATTCTTACTGCATAAGAAACTATTGTCTCTAAAGTATTATATCCTAAAGGGGATATCTATCTAGATTATCTATCATGACTTAGAAACTAAGTCACTAACCATCTTGATTTTTGAAGAAAATCAGAACAACAGTTCCCGATGGTCTAGACTAATCTAATAATATCCTAGTCTAGTAATATCTAGAACCTATTCTAGAATACTGCAACCAAGAGTCTAGTCAGATAACATATCATAATAGTGTGCAGTAAATAAAAGTTTAATTCTATATAAACAATAGAATAAGGAAACAAACAAGCGACAATTTCCATAACAACATACACTGCCTAAGTTATGGAATATTTTAAACTTAGCAGTGCCTCCCACATTTTTACGTAATGTCGTAATCCCCAACGGAAAGACGAGAATTCCATAATTAAATCGAACTCCATAATGGGAAGAGGACCCCATGAATTATTTCGACTCACAGCAGAGGCACAGTCTCGCCTACGTATATTCACAGGTAGACAACTAATGTCAATCACTCACCAGTGACTCCGAGGTTCCGGTCCTGGTCGTTTCTCGTTGTCGCTGCGAAGGCAGGCCCACAAGGAGACGTACCAAGGTTAAGCTTGTCAATGATAAACTCAAGTTACTTGCGTAACCCTGACAGCTAGGGCACGTTCAGGATTCCCGCTTTCGCTTGAATTTATCTAGTATCTAATATACATTCGGCATAAATAAATTTCTATCAGCTACATCCTCACAGCAGAGGCACGGTCTCGGATGTAGTCAACGAAAAGATATTTATAAACCGTATTGACAAGACGGACCAAGAAACAAGTATTCCAATTACTAGTTACTTTAAAACCTTATTAAGCGGGGATATTCCATTAAGTGTCATACTACACCCTAAATCTAATCAAATTAGATTATACCAAGCATGTATAAAGTCAAGAAAACATGATTAAACATTGAATAAAACAAGCTAATCATTTATGGAGGCCTAGAATCAGACTCGCTCTGATACCATTTTGTAGGGGTTTTTAGGGGCTAAATCCGGTAACGCAGCGGAAGCGGTGGAAAATCGTATTTTCCGATTTCAAAACTTTTTCTCGGATTAATTAAATAAACATATTTATTTAATATTCCAATAATCAAATTATGAAATAAAATTCAAATGAATCATATTCAAGTGAATTTACCGAAATGCCCTTACATTGGGTATTTTGTCCATTTTAGTCCGAAATTGATCTAATCAATTTTGAATGATTCTAAATCATTTCTAAGATGAACTTAGCATGTTCAAAACATCAAAACCCAAAAGCAACCAAATCCCCAAATTTTCAACTCTTGGCCGAATGCACCACCTTGGTGCCAAAATGTGCACTTTGTCATTCATGCATCAAAACACATCAAGATGTAATCCAATGAACATGAAACTTTATATGCATCATATACACATCCAAATGCACAACATATATGAAAATACCCAAATTTGGAATTGGTTATGAACCCTAATTTTTCAATTTCTTCAAATGGACAAATTAGACCAAATTGGTTAAATCATTACTTTAATCATCTTTCTTCCTTCCATCCAATCAAAGTCTCACACCAATGAAACAACTCAAGATCAAATCTAGGTCATCTAAGAGGGGTCAACAACTCTAGATTAGCAACATGGTTCCAAAACCTTAAAAGAAAGCTTATAACTACAATAGTCACAACCTTCTCCATTATACATGCTCAACACTTCCATTAAACTTCCATCAACAAAACACAAGGAATAAAGAAAGAAATAACCTAAGAACATCATATGTTGAAGCCTAGATCCTAAGGAACATTTTCCTTTCTAATAGTAAGTTGGAAAAACTTACTAAAATCCAAGCTTTCTTTGATTTCTTCTTTCTTTCTCACAAGCTTCCTTTGTCTCCATTAATGGAGTTTTCTTTGAAATGTATTAGGTTAATAAAATGAATATGAAATGAAAACAATATATACTTAAGGCAAAATAACCCCTTGGCCGAATTTTACCATAAATATTAGCCAAATTATTTTCAATTTCATTTCATTTGAATTTGTCCAACTTTATGTATAAATATCTAAAAAACACTTTATGGATATTTATACTAAGTCAACAATTGCAACAAAGAAGAAATATAACTTTTATATCTTTTAGGTGTTGGCCGAATTTGTCTATAATTAAAGGAAAATGATATTTCAATTTTTCAAACAATTTTTGAACAAATATCTTAAGAAGTCAAAATCAATTTGACAACCTTTTCCTTTAATGTAAAGTCAAACATTTACACTTATAATCATTTCCTAACTTTATCATTTGGTGATATATTTATATTTTAATTATATTAATCATTTAACAATTAAATAATTAATTAATTAATTAAATACAAATATATCAAATATATGTATTATATTTACTTTAATATCTCAAATACATATATTGATGATATATGTCAAATACCTTTATTTGACCATTTATTAATGTGTATTTAATAATAGCATATATTAAATACAAACACACATTAATTAGGAAATGACGGTTCGGCCCGTTCGCATGTATTTTTCGTTTAACGATTAAACGATTTATAAATAATCATCATTATTCATAAATGTTGCTCTAGTGCTCTACGAGTATGTTTCATTATTGAGACTCTCTAGATTCAGGTGTATCCGTCACGAAATCCAATTTCATGTGCATAATCTATCCACCCGTAGATTATGACGATCACGGATAATCTCGCTGAAACATACAGGTCGAGGTCATTGCATACGTATAATCTCTCCGTCACAGGTATCCAGATAATCCCAGAGATATAGATGTAAACGTCAAATCTCTATAGGTATTATCTCGTCGACGTATCTATTAGCAATCTCTAAATAACACTCGGAACTTACTTCTGATGTATACTGTGGCCACAGATTTAACAGACTGCTAATAATATATGGACTACCTATGCTCTGTACACAGAACTGACGGATCCTTTCTTGACACACACAGGATATCCTGAGGATCGATCCACACCCAACGAACAGGCGGAGGTCTGATCTAAATAGATCGGTGACGTGACTGCCATCTAAGTGTGGAGGATGTCTCATACATCCACAGTGGTGTCTCAAGTCGAATGACCACTATGCTACTCAACCCGAGAAGATTCTTATTGACGTTGGCGTACCATCCATTAAGAATCTTCGGTGAGCCGTTCAGTGTTTTATCCACTATAAACACCTACACGTCTATACGAGTCTCCATAGACTCATGGTTCATTGGGAAAACCATCGGACCAAGTCTCGATATACGACATGTACTGGTCTCAACGGATTTGACTAACCGACCCGTGTTAGCAAATCTTGACCAGGAACTATGTTTGATAATATACATATAGCAGTGACACTTCCCAATGTCAATTACAAACTAACTTTGTAACTGTGTACTGCATTATATATTTTCGGGCCTTTGTCTAATATATACATATCACTAAACCACATTTAGTTTCAATCTAATCGTAATCAGATCGAATACGTATATAAGAACAAGAGGTGCAACCATAAATAAGTAATATTATGGAATAAGAGATGTTCGTATTCATGAATCAGACATAAAAACGGCCCGGATTGGCGCTCTGAACACCAACCCCAACAAAAGGAAAATGGTAATGAGTTACCGTAGGTAATGTTTTGGCAATGGTTTACCTACGGTAACGTTTTGGTAAAGCAAAATGGTAATGAGTTACCATGGGTGATGATTCGGTAAATGGTCACCTATGGTAACGTTTGGTAAATGTTACTGGTAAAAGTTACCAGTAAATGAACCATAAATGGTAATGGGTTACCAAAGGTGATGATTCGGTAAAGGGTCACCTATGGTAACGTTTGGTAAAAGTTACTGGTAAATGAACCATAAAATGGTAATGGGTTACCATAGGTGATGATTCGGTAAAGGGTCCCCTTGACCGGCGTAAACACACACGTTTAAAGCAAGCGTACGTATCGTTCAAGTAGTATAAAAAGTATCGATCCCACGAGGACTTAAAATCTTATCTATTAATTTTTATAAGGTCACATGATTTACTAGTATCTAACAGATTGTTTGATTGATTTGAAAAGGTGACGATTCTAAATTTAAAAATAGACAAGTAAATGAAATTGTTTTTAAGGTTGATTTTAAGAAAATCAATATTAAAAACTATTTATGGTTGTGATTATTCCAATATTATTAAAGATGAAGTGGTTATCTTATAGTTGGTAAAATATATTGATTTATTAACCTGGAACACTAAATTATGTAAAAGCCTCTTCCGATGGTCAATTACAAATATCCAATTTAACCTAATTGAACCATATGTCCATGTCAACCAAATTATCTGGATTCATTAAGATTAAGTTCCAATTATGGCTACCCCCGCCCAACAGGTATATTCCTATCCTGTAAGGAAATCTATTAAAGGGTTATCTATCCTCAAGGAAGATCGTGGGTTATTGAGTCTGAGGTCTTTAAACCTAAAATTCCTATGTCTAGTTCATTTTAAGTTTACCATATCAATTTTATTAGTGGCCAGTTAATAAAAAGCATTAAGATTAAGACTCAATAAATAAATCTTTATATTACCCAAATTATAATTTAACCCTTATAAACCGGTGATATTGGATTTCATCACAACCCTAGATTACTAACTTAGTTATGACACATAGCTAGGGCTAGTAAAAACTTAAAAGACATAAAATGAAAATGCTGAAAAGTAATTGCGGTAAGTAAAATGCTGAAAAAAGTAAATTACAAATGAAATAAAATGCTAAGGCAAAAGGAATTACTTTTACTACTACTAAATTAGATATCTCCCATAAAATAATATATAAACTTGTGATAATATTTTACCAACCGACCAATCTGGCGGTATCCTGATTAAGTCAAATTAAGTCCAACCAGCCATATAGGTGGTAATATTTGTCCATAATCCAGCCATAAAGGCAGTACCAAAATAAATTTACCAACCGACCAATCTGGCGGTATCCTTGATTATTCAGATTCAAACCAACAGAAAATAAATTTACCAACCGACCAATATAGCGGTTTCCTTGATTAGTCAGGTTTAAACCAGATTAAATTGAATTGCCAACCGACCAATATAGCGGTATCCTTTATTAATCAGTATTTTAAATAGTAAATATATTATTTTTAAGGGAGATTAATCTAAAATAGCAATAGTAAAATAATTACCTTTCACCCTAGCATAGGGAAGTTACCTCCTCATAATGAATAGTAAAAACTGTAAAATAAGAAAGTAGATTACTATTATTACAAAAAGTAATTAAAATTATTACAAAAGTAAAAACTAAAAATTAAAAACGAAACTTAGAGAGAGAAGAATTCCCTATTTACATCAAATAAGAGAGAGGGAATGGTGTAACAAAAACTGAAATTTCGTCCTGAATTTATAGGCTCGGGTAAGGGTCCGGCGTCGCGACACCAAGCCAGCGTCGCGACGCTGGAACAATTGGACGTGGCACGCCGAGGAGACGACACGTGGCAAGGCGGCTGACTGTTCACGCGACACGTGTCAAGGCGGCTAACTCTCAATTATTGTGATGACGTCATTGATGACGTCATGCTGACGTGGCGATGATGTGGCGATGACGTGGCAAGGCGGCTGAGATCAATTTGTCGGCACAATAGGATTTTGACACGTGTCACGCGGTGATTGGCTGATGCTGACGTGGCAAAACTCAAGAAACTATACAAAATATTAAGTTAAATGAGTGGGAAATAGTGATATAAATACCACTCATCACCCCTATGGTAACGTTTGGTAAAGGTTACTGGTAAAAGTTACTGGTAAATAAACTATTAATGGCAATGGTTAAATATGTTCTAAAGTAGAACATCAAAATCCCGACCGGTTGTCTTGTAGCGTATACCAAGACCCGAGGGCCCCTTTTATTGTAAATGTTTTATCAATTGGTAAAAGTTTATTTTAAAATCAAAGTTTTCAACGAGATGTATTTTTTTAAATGGAACTTCATTTCATTCATGCATGAAAATTTCTTGCTGGGCTTAGGCTCACTGTGTCTTGTGGTGCAGGTGATCATATTTTGAAGGAATATATTGATCTAGTGGTTGGTGGTTGCAAGACAGATCCATGATAATGACTCATGTGGCAACGAACCGTGTCTTTTTTAATTTTCGGTTTATGGTATTAGGATAATAAATCTATGGGATGGTTAGATTTCAGAAGACATAGTTTGATACTTTAGTTTATGTGGTATGCTTTACGTTACAATTTGTGATTGAAGGAAACTATATGTCTTATATAATTGAGCATTAATCTAATAATATTGAGTTAATGTTTAAGCATTAGATCAATTTAAGGTTAGAATAAAAAGATTGGCAGCGTTCTGGCTCTATACTCCTTTGGGTAAGGTAGTTTTAAGTTGGGGCGTTACATTGCTTGTCTTAATTGAGCAATGGTACATTTGGGCATTCTTTGCCATTTTTGGCTGTTAACACTCCATAACTAGTTTTCTTTAGAATTTAACATAAATTTTAATATAAGAAAAGTGTTGTAAATAATGTGGTCCCTCACCTTAATATCTACAAGTTTAGTTTATCCCACATCATTTAGGGATATCAATCTTTACCTAATCTCTCTCTGTAAATAGAGAGTATCCATTGTAATTTATAATTTATAATTTATAATTAATAAAAAAACTTGCAGCTTTACAAGGTATCTTCTCTTCTTCTATTTCTCTTTTGTGGTATAACACGTTATCAACTATAATCAAAGACAAATCATCATATGCGAAGGTTTGAAGCCAATTTGCTATAATCAGAAGCCATGAATATGACTTATGATTTGTATGCAGTTTCTGTTTATAATAAAAGTCAAAAGAAAAATCATTATAGTTTATGATTGATATAAGGCTTGTGATTATAATCTAATCAAAAGCTAAATCATGGTGTCTTCTGATTTATATGCGATTTTTGATTTATATGCTTAATTTTTATGTTGCCTAAATCCAAATTCTTATTATTCTTTAATACTGCAACTTGAAGGGTTTCAATATAAATAAATCAGAACCAGAAATTCTGAATTTCAATATTAAAATTAGAACTCATAGTTCTAATTCAGAACCTAAAGTTCTGAATCTCAATATTAAAATTAGAACCCGTAGTTCTAATTTAGAATCTAAAGTTCTGAATCTCAATATTAAAAATTAGAACTCGTAGTTCTAATTCAAACCTAAAGTTCTGAATTTCAATCTTAAAATTAGAATCTGTAGTTCTAATTCATTATGTTATGATTTATGTATTTTTATTATTGTTTTTATGAGTATGATTTGTAGTTGCCATTAAATTTGATCATCCACATCAGAAAATATTACAAATCTATTGTCCGCTCTTAATTTTTATGTGCGAATTGTTGTGCCATTCTATTTTCATTCTGCATGTAATAAACAATCAGTTTTTTTTTTTGAATCAATTTCACGATTGTCATTAATTAATTTTTTTAGTTTAGAACCTGAAGTTCTAATCTCATGATTATTTTTTTTATTAGAACTTGAAGTTCTAAAATTACAAAATAATTATAGAACCCGAAGTTCTAAATTTACGTTAATTTCTAACCCCATCAATTAAAATTTTGGATCAAAACATGATGTTTTAAATCTTTCATAAAACCTGAAGTATGAATTTACAAGACCATATTTATGAATTTGAAGTTCTAAATATTAACCTTATCAATCAAAAATTGAAGTTCTGAAATATAAATTTCCTTTTAGGACCTGATTTTCTTAAAAAAAAAAAAAATCGGAACTTAAAGTTATAGATCAAATAAATATTTTTAAAGTGAACATGAAGTTCCAAATATGTGTATGTAAATTTTATTTGCATTATACGAATTTGTGTGATTTTTTTCTATTTATTTTATCTTAATTCTTTTAAATTATACCATATATATTATTACTGCAATAAGTTTGTAATAATAAAAAGCTAATTAAATCCAAATTTTAAATTAGCTTCTAATATCAAAACATGCATTTTTGAACTATAATTTCTAAATAAAATGTGATGTTCTCATAAAACACGAAAATCAATTTCTTAATATTCCCAGTAGTGAATGTTAATTCCAACTACGTATAGATATAATAGAGAAACTCCGCTGCAGTAAAGGAATAAGGCTCTAGTAAGTGAAATCGTAACACACTTGTGAATATAATTTATAATTTATTTTACTTTATTTATATCCATTTATTTACTTTAAAATTATTTATTTTCATTTACTCACTCCTTACACTCTTGAATTATTATTTTAAGTTTATTAAGATTTGAATCATCACCGGATGTGATGTGTTTATGATAAAAGGTTAGATATTTCAAATATCCAGAAAATATTTAGTACTTTCAAATATCTTGAAGATGTTACTTTGAATAATATAAAAATACAATGATTATGTACTTGATGTACACAAAATTTGTATCTTATTTGTAGATATCATTGATAACCTTTATGAAGATTTTTAGAAACCATATAGACTTACAAAATACATTATCCGCTCTTGAAAAAAGAGGAGGATATATGCTTAGTTGATAGTGTTGTTATACATTTTCCGAGATAAGAAATATTTCTCGAACTTAATATTAATTGAAGGCTCTGGAAGAGCCATAATTTTAGTAGCAAATGGAACTAAACTATATATCGAAAATATTTTATATTCAGCCATTTCCAGTAGAAATTTGCTGAATTTCAAAGATATTCGCCGAAATGGTTATCATATCAAGACACAAGTATATATTTACTATTGACAATTACAAATAAATTAGAACCTGAAGTTCTTAGTTGTAGCTCTTAGAACCAAAAGTTTTAATCTATCATTTTAAAATATGAACTTGAAGTTCAAAAAATTAATCATATAAATTAGAATTTGATGTTCTACGATAATTTTTAAATTTAAACTTGAAGTTTGAAGTTATGAATTCTAAAAGAGAATTCGAAATTTTAGGGAACAAAATAGAACTTGAAGTTCTAAGTTACAACTTTAAACATTTAAAACATAAGTTTCAAGTTTACAGTATCATATATATGAACCTAGAGTTCTATACATGAATATGAATTTTTTTTATGAATGTCTTATTATACCATTTTATTTCATGGGGTATAGATATTGAAATATGAATTCAAGCCATAGGCTTGGAATGTACCATTAAGGAAAATAAATATCTCTGAAAGATGAATATTTTCCTCTGTCATATTTTTCAAGAGAGCTTGAAGCTCTGTCTACTATAGTAAAACATAGTTGGTATACTATTATTGAGATTAACTCAACTTTATCTAACATTACTTCACAGTTGAAATTGTGAGTTGAATTTTTTTTTTTTTTTATTGGAAAGACAATATTTACTATTCCCTAAAGTGAAGGTAAATACATATTACAATGAATGTGTAAATGTAAAAGAATTGCATGATTAATGTTATGACAATAGTCATGAATCCCCATGATGATAAAGTGATAACAAATGATATAATCAACAGATAAGAAACATTAAAGTCAATTAATATATAAATTTTTATACTGTGTACTATGTTTATGTTTGACTTTTAGATATTAATATTGCTTGAAGAAAAACTATATATGGTCATGCTGATTTAACTGAAGAATGTTGTTAGCAATTGGAACTTTTTTACAGATTTCCAATTAAACGAGATAATTTTCCTCTCTTTAAAAGAAATGAAGGTTTATGAAGTAAGTCATGCATTTTCTTAGAATTTATTTACTATGTCTAATTTAGATTATCGTATCAGTTAATGTGAAAATCAATTACGTGATGTATTTATATAGACATCAAAAGTAACTAAGTCACATATACTAGTTGTTAATACATTAACCTGGGTGATTGTTTCTGTTGAATAATATAATGTAGAAGCAGCCAATAGATTATCTGTTACACATCAGAAACGTGGCAGACCATTTGGTTCAAAAGATATTATTCCCCGGAAGAGGAAAATAAGAGATCATGATATTGTTACAAATAATATTCGAGCTATAAATACACCAAAATTCTCAGAATCAATAGTTCTAGGAGAAATAGTGATCCCTGAAGAGACTCAAGTCCCTAAAAATACATAAGTCCTTGAAGAGACAAAAGCTTCTAAATAAAAAAAGTTTACAAATTATATTTAAACAAAAGAAACGTGGGATCGTAATGAATTAGTCATCGACATTGTATTTGCTTTCACAGTAGCTACTGAAATTACAAATGAATTTGAATCTCAAACTGTCGATGAATGTAGACAAATACATGATTGGCTTGAATGGAAAGAAGCAATTCAAGCATAATTAATATCTTTAGCTAAACGTCAAGTATTTGAGCTTGTAGTCCAGACACCTGAAGATGTCAAATCTATTGGATATAAATGTGTATTCATAAATAAACGTAACAAACATAACGAGATAATTACGTATAAAGCACATGCGGGGTTTCCTATATAGACCTAATATTGACTATAAATGTATTATTATATGATGAATACTATTACATTTAAACTTTTAATAAGTTTGGCAACATTTAAAAGACTCGATATATGTCTCACGAATATTTAGGCTACTTGACACCGGTATTTACATGAAAATCCCTGAAGGATTGGAAATGTCTGAAGCATATAAATATAAAGATCGTAAATAGTATTCAATCAGGTTACAACGATCTTTATACAGATTAAAACAATCTGAAAGCATGTGGTATAATCGTTTGAGTGAATATTTGATGAAGTAATGATATATAAATGATTCTATATGCTCATATGTATTCATTAAAAAGTCTAAATCTAGATTTACTATTATAACGGTATATGTCAATGATATAAACTTATTTGGAACTCCTAAAGAGCTTCTAAAAAATGATTAATATTTCAAAAGAGATTCTGAAATATTGGGAAAATTATGTGTTTTCTCGGCTGCAGACTTAATACAAACCTAAATATATCTTTATCCAACGATTAAATTACATTGAGAATATTTTTAAATATTCCAAAATGGATAAAACTAACCCAATGATTTTTTGATCTCTCAGTCCTAAAAAGGATATTTTATGTCTTGCAGAATATAATGAAGAGATATTTGGTCCAGAAATACCATGTCTTAGTGCAATTGTACCTTATTTTATTTAACTCAATTCACCAGACCAGATATTGCATTCTCGGTAAATTTATTGACAAGATTTAGCTCTGCGCCAGCTCGACGACATTGAATATCGTCAAACATATCTTTCATTATCCTTATGGGACTAAAGACTTGAGTTTATTTTATTCAAATGAGTTAACACAAAATCCAGGTCTTGTTGGTTATATTGATGCATGATATCTTTCTAACCCATGATATCTCTCTGACCCTCATAAAACACGTTCACAGAAAAAGTATGATTTTACCTAAAATAACACGACAATCTCATGACGATCTACAAAGCAGTATTTTGTTACTACATCTTCCAATCATTTAAAGATACTTACACTACATGAATGAAGTAGAGAATGTGTATTGTTAATGTCACTTATCTATCACATTCAGAGCACATGCAATTTAAACTCTGGCATATATATTCCAACAGTGATATATGAAAATAATGATGCTTGGATTGCACAAATTAGATGAAGGTACATTAAGGGAGACGGAACCAAACACATCTCACCAAAGTTCTTATATATTTATGAGCTTCAGCAGAACACACAAATTGATGTCAATCAAATATGTTCAACTGATAACTTTATAGATTTAATTACGAAAGCCTTATCGACATCAATATTTGAGAGACTTATATATAGCATTGGCATGCATCGTCTTAGTAAATTATTTTGATGATATCTTTTAAGGGGGTGTATTTCATCAGGGGGAGCGTATTCATTAACATGACGAGTTACAGTTAGATAAAAACACATTGTACTTTTTTTTTCCTTCGACCAGGTTTTGTCCCACTGGATTTTACTGACAAAGTTTTAATGAGGCAATATTTGGTTGGATAATTATTGTAAAATTAAAGTGATATGTCTCAAGAGGGAATATTGTAAATAATGTGGTCATTCGTTTTAATATCTACAAATTTAATTTATCCCACATTATTTAGGGATAACAATCTTAATATAATCTTTCTATAAATAGAGAAAATCTCTTATAATTTATAATTTAGAATTAATAAAAAAATCCTGTAATTTTACGAGATATCTTCTATTTTTCTATTTCTCTATTGTTTTATAACAAAAGGGATAAAAAAAAAAAAAAGAAAGGAGAAAACTTTGCTAGAACTTGGAAGTTAGAAGGGTGAAATTGTAATACATCGGTCAAAGCGGGAAGAAGGTCAAAGAAAAGCTTTTGCTACGTCAATGAGGAGCAAAGAACATTCCCGGCACCAAAATTAAAATAAAATGAAAAAAATGCAACGTGTAGGGAAGAGAAAGCAAAGATCGAGAGAGAGAGAGAGAGAGAGAGAGAGAGAGAGAGAGAGAGATCCTACCCGTCAATGGCAGAACTTGATGACAGCGAGAAACCACTCAGAAAAATCTCAGAGGCGTTCAAAGAACTGGCGGCAACCGTGAATTCACAGGCCGCCGATGTGGAGGTGGCTCCGTTTTCTCGCGCGTGCTCCCACGTCTCCCCTCTCTTTGGTTGCTTAGGAATCGCCTTCCAGTTCGCCGAGATTGATTACGTTGCCAAGGTAATTAAACCCCAATTTTTCTTTTGCTTAATAAAGCTGTTTAAATTGATTTTTATGTTTTTAATATTCCGAACTTAATAATTTACATTTACATAAATTTTATTGTCTTCTTAGTCTACTGAAGCTACTTAAATCGATTATTTTCATTTTTCATTTTTATTTTTTAAGGACTCTTAATTTTACTTTCTTGAAATTGAGTTGACTCTTTAAGGACTCAATTTTTATGTGTTGTTTACATGAAAGATTTTTAGTGCATTTATTTATTTATTTTTTATTGTTTTGATTTTGATGAAATATGAATTATAACAGGTTGATGATCTTGCAGAGGCATCAGAGTCTATTTTGACCTTACAAGTTATGATTGATCGGGATGTAGAAGGAAACTGTGTTAGGAAAGCTGGTAGTCACACTAGGAACCTTCTGAGAGTTAAGCGCGGGCTTGACATGGTTCGGGTTCTTTTCGAGCAAATTCTAGCTACAGAGTATGTAAAAAAGCATTTCTTAATTTGTCTTTTTTAATTTGGTTGACTTAAATTTGTGCATTCTATGATCACACTTCATGTGGTTTTAGTTTATATTCAGTGTAGACAGAGGCATCTATTGAGCTATGTTATTATGAGCTATGGACACTTATTGAAGTCATTATGATATCAATTCATCAATTATCATACTCAATTCGGATTCGTGTTCTAATTAACCTTGAAGCTTAATTTTTAGCAGTTGACACAAAAAATCAGCAAGGTATTAGTGGGTTTGATTAGTGTAATTATCTTGATTTAGTATTGCCTTTGGATATGAGGTTTGAACATCTAGGAAAGAAGCTTAGGATTAAACATCTTGGAAAAAGCCATATCTGTCATTTAGCAGGCCCATGGTTCTCTGCAAACACCAATATAATGATTGGTGCCCCTATTGGCTATCGAGTGATTGAAGATAAACACAAGAGGAATCAGGTCATAATATTGAATACGATGAGTGCTAATTTTTTTTTTTTCAGGTTCGTCCCAGACTAAGTGATTCGAAAGGCACTTCTGTTCTTAGACTCCTATTTTTTTTGAGATGCCTGGGATAGTTCTGATTGCATTTCCTGTTATTGGAACGCAGTTCTGGGTGGCATTTCTCCTGTGCTTGATGAATCTTGTTTGTCATCTGCATTTCATTTATCCTGTAATTAAAATACTAAGAAGGTGTTTAACATTTGATGTGCCTTCAACTGTTAGTTTGCTAGATGTATTAACCTTTAAAATCTTTTATCCTATTAGTTATTTAATAACAAAATAAACTCCTATTTTTAACTATCAGGGTGTCACTACCTAATATCTCTGTAGAAGCTAAAATTTAAGCATACCGTAATTGATGTGAAATTGGTGATAGGTGGTTAAGATTGTGCAGAATATGGTGCCTTTTTATTTTTTCTTTTCTTTTCTCTAAAATCTCCTTGTGGCAGGGGGAATTCCTTAAAGGATCCAGCGTCCAAGGCTTATGCACAAGTATTTGCTCCCCATCATGGATGGGCTATAAGAAAAGCCGTTGCTGCTGGGATGTATGCCCTTCCCACAAGGGCACAACTGCTGAGAAAGCTGAATGAAGACGGTGAGAGCTCCCCAATGATTTGCTTGTTTCTGCTATATAATATAATTCTGCTCTTTCCTTTTCATTATTTCCCCCCCTTGTTACATAATTTTATCATAGATATTGTCTCATTTTCTTCGGGAAGGAAAAGGAAAATAGATAGAGTTAAGACTCTCAAAGGTATATAAACTATTAACTCCTGTCTCTAAATAATCACCCCCTTAAAACCTATTCAAGTTTGAAATCTTGATATCTTTAGAGAAGTCAAAACCTCTCTAATTTCTGTTTAATACACTTTTTATGTCCTTTACTCATTGAAAATATTTTCTGCTATACCGTTAGTCACCGTAATTTCTGTGTCAAAAAACTTGCGAAATGATCTGTTCAATTTTTGGAGTTACCACCAATAAGTAATACACAAGTCTTTTAAATTGCTTGTTACCCAACTTTTGGATTATTTGGCAAGAGAAGAATAGAAAATTTTTTGGAGATAAGAGTTTTTGTTTTAGTATCTTTATTGGCATCACTCCAAAAATAATTCCAGGAGGCCTCTTTTTTCTTCTTTATTGACACAAACTGCGATGCTATTCGGTGTTTTTTTCTTTTGAAATCTTTTTTTTTTTTTTGCGTTTTGTTAGAAGTGTTGTTATGGTCGATTGTTGATTCACCTTACCTTTACTATCTTCTATCTTTAACTAAATTCCGTGTTTCTTATCATAAAAACATTGTTTTTTCTTTCCTCTTGGTTTGTTTCAGAGACCTCAGCAAGGATTCAAATGCAGAATTACATTACTGCCTCGGCACCAGTCATTCTGTACATCGACAAACTCTTTCTTTCAAGAGAATTGGGTTTAGATTGGTAGAACTTTTATTCACTAATATTTATATTCATAATGTTTTCTGTCAATATTTATAAAACCAGGCCTTATAACATCATTGCCGATATGGTACACTTCATTACATTTTTACAATAATCATGTTCAACAAATTCTGTTTTGTGAAAATTCAGACAGTAAACAAAATGAATTCGGTGAATTACAAGTGTTCGATTCGATCGGACCAACATATTACGTAACTATGTGTATTTATGTGCAATATGTTGTGTAATTGGTAGGGCCTTTTTGTAGAAAAATGTACAGATAGAGACAAACCCGACTCACCCCATACCTTATTTTGGAAACACGACCTGACCGACCCGATGGAACATGATAGTTTATGAATCCTCCTTAAGCACCATATTTATTGTAAAATATCTTCTATTAAGTTGCACATTATATGAAATTTGCATTATTGCAAATAAAATATTGCTCAAGCTAAATGACTTAAAAATCATGTGTAATTATTATCTTTAAACAACTAATGATAAAGCTTTTGTTTAAGATCTAACATTGTTGACGGTTGATTTCCGTTCTAGGGATAAATTCGGAAACTCGTTCATCGAACAATCTTCCCTCAATTGTGAATTTATTCGGTTTGTTGGGAACTAAAAGCAAACTTAGCAGAAAGCACGGATAATACATAGATAAAAACAGAGGATTTAACGTGGTTCGGCGGAATGGATCCGACCTACGTCCACAGATATAAAGAAAGAGAGTTTTTTTATAACGTGGTCGGGTATGACCGATCAAAGATAAAATGACTATTACAAATGTGGCCGACCTCACTCACGTACTCCCCCAAAGAATAAGCCTTTTATCTCTCTTACAAGCCTTTTGAATGTAAAAATTGCTAACCCCTACAAAATACACTCATCCTCTTTATATAATAAAGAAAATAACACGGTTCCACCATCCTCATGACGTCAGCCACGTGGTCCTGCCACTACCGAAAGTAGACCCGCCATCTGACACTTCATTAAACTCTAACTCTTTTTTTGGAAAACTCTACACGCTATCTTTATGATGCCAGCTTGTATCCACCCATTCACGCGGTGGCGTGTGCCAGAAGATACATTCTTACAAGCCGCTCATGTCATATCAAGACTATAAAGATGGCGCAAGTCCCCAAGTCGTGTTTACACTTCGATACTCAATCTCGATCGACATCACCCCGACTTGATCTAGTCCCCCTGACCTGCCCAACCAGGTTGGGTGGCCATAACAACATACATCCCAATCTGTCGAACCAACGGGTCGGATCGGACCTGAGGTCCCTGACCGTCCTGCTTCTCTAAACACTTTTACTCCTCGGGGTCGGTGAGGAAGTGAGGACCGAGCCCAACCACTCCGCTAGGCCAGATGCCTTTGATTACTGTCTTCGGTCTCCGTATACTAAAATGAGAGTTTCCCTTCATGCCTTTCTGAACTTACTGAGGACCATGAGGCCCTGGAATTACCATCAACAAACATATTAATAAGATATGCATATGGTGGCATTCCCTAATTAAGATAGTTAAGTCACATGCTAAAACTATATTTATTCAAGCTATCTATAAAAGAGAAGAAACTTCAAAATGAAGGTGGCGATATAGCAGATTATTTATGATCGCGATTTTCACACATTACGCAAGCGCACATATCGCTCAAATAGTATAAAAGTTATCGATCCCTCGAAGACTTATCACCTACGTTACTAATTATTAAGACTAATTTACCTACGAGTATCTAATTAAAATTAAATATGATTTTGAATTGAATTTAAATTAAAGTTAAAGAAAACAAATATAAGTATGGTAATTTTAAAAGTAATCAATGAGAAGAAGAAATCCATGATTGTGAATTCACCTAGTATTATTTTAAAGATGAATTGGTTTTCCCATACTCATGTAATAAATTGACTTATTAATCTAAAATACTAAGATATCCATAAGTCTATTTCAGTGGTCATGTGAAAATATTCTGAGTAAATTAATTAACTATATTTCTATGTCAACTAATTAACCCCAAATTCATTAAAATCAAGTTCCAATTATGGCTACACCTGACTGTTAGAGTTGGTGCTCGGAGTGCCAATCCGGATCGTATTTATGTCCGATTCATAAATACGAACAATTTCTTTTTCCATAATATTACTTACTTAATGGTAGCACCTCTTGTTTTTATATACTTATTCGATCTAATTACGATTACATTGAAACTAAATATGATTTAGTGATATATATACAATGTAATGCGCAGTTACAACGTAGTTTGTAATTGACATTGGGAAGCGTCACTATAAGTTGTATATTCTCAAATAAAGTTCCTGGTCAATATTTACTAACACGAGCCGGTTAGTAAAATCCACTGAGACCAATATATGTCATATATCGTGACTTGGTCCGATTGTTTATCCCAATGAATTATGAGTCGTTGGAGACTCGTATAGACGTGTATGCATTTATTTGATAAATACTGAATGACTCACTGAAGATTTCATAATAGATGGTACACCAACGTCAATAGGAATCTTCTCGAGTCGAGTAGTATAGTGGTCATTCGACTTGAGATACCACTGTGGATATATGAGATATCCTCCACACTTTGATGATAGTCACGTCACCGATCTATTTAGATCAGACCTCAGCCTGTTCGTTGCGTGTGGACTGATGCTCATGATATCCTGTGAGTATAAGATAGAATCCGTCAGTCTTGTGTACAGGGCATAGGTATCATGTACGTATTTACGATATAGTAAATCCATAGCCGTGGTATACTTTGGAAGCGCGTCCGAGTGCTATTTAGAGATCGTAATTTAAAAGTCGACTATATCATACCTTAGGGATTTGACGTTCTTATCTATATCCCCGGTATAATATTGATAGCCTATGACAGATGGATTATATGTATGCAATGACCTCGACTTGCATAGTTTAGCGAGATTATCTGTGGTTGTCATAATCATGAGTGGGTGAATTATGGACTCGAAATTGGATTCCGTGACGGATAAACCTAAACTTAGAGAGTCCCACAATATGAAGTGTACTCGTTGAGCACTTGGGCAACACGTTATGAATAATATAGATTATTCATAATACTTCACCGGATTAA
Source organism: Zanthoxylum bungeanum (assembly GCA_019454045.1). Classification (NCBI taxonomy): domain Eukaryota; kingdom Viridiplantae; phylum Streptophyta; class Magnoliopsida; order Sapindales; family Rutaceae; genus Zanthoxylum; species Zanthoxylum bungeanum. The sequence continues at coordinate 8,984 of SKCR01053175.1, read as the reverse complement.
ATGAGTTAATTCGAATCGTTTAATCAGTTAAACGAAAATACATGCATTATGGGTATTTCGGTCAATTAATAATTAATGTGTATTTGTATTTGATACAAGATTTGATTTGATACATATTAATTAATTGTCAAATGAGACTTTGACACATGTCATTAATATATGTATTTGTTATTTAATGTAAATAAAGTACATTTATAATAATAATCGCATTAATTAATTATTTAGATGTTTAAATGTTAAATATCTAGATAATTAAATTATTTCATTATTACATAAATGTTATGCAATATGTTTGATTATTATTGGTTACATGTAAATTGGATTTGTTAACTTAAAGCTTATTATTATTCATTAATTAGATTAATTGACCAAATGACCAAAATACCTTTCTTTAAACCCCAAAGTCGGTTTGGCCTTATTATTTAAAGTGAAAATTTTGTTTTCTCTTTCATAAGAGACTCCATGGCCGAACCTCCATAGAAAAAAGCTCTCAAAAATTTGTTTGAAGAAAGTGAAGAAATCAAAAAAAATTTGAGAAAATTGCAAGATTTGGAGGTAATCTTCATAATCTTAAACTTAGAAAGCTTGTTTCCTGATCTTGAGCATCTAGACAAGTTCTAGGGTTTTTTCCTTTCTTGTATTTTGGGCCTTTTTGATTTTGTGGATAGATTTGGAGGCTAGATGCATGTGTGAAGCTTGATTGAATGATATTAGTGTAATATTGGTTCAATTTTTTCATTTGATGACTTGTTGCCATTTTAGAGTGTTATGACCACTCTTGTAACTCCTAAAATTGTTTTTGAGTTCTTCATAGGTGGTGGATTTGGTTGGTGTTAATGTTGATATGATTAATGTTGAGAAAATTGGATTTAAAGCATGAAAAATGATATTTTTAGTTACCAAATCAGATATGGAATTTCTGTGATTTTGATGATGAAAAGTATGTTGTATAAATGTATTGGATGTGTTTTGGGCATTGGAATAATTGCCGGAAATTATTTCGGAGTTGAAATATACGAAAACGGTGAAAGACGGCGTTACCGGGTGAGTTTAGGGCTTACCGGGTGTCCGTTGTCCAAACATTGAATTGGTCACTGTTTGGGCATTCAATGAGCTGCCCAAGCACTATTGGAGCTAATCTGGGCAGCCCCCATGTGTGTTGGTTGGTCGGTTCGGATAAAAACATATTTTATTCTATTTTGCGGAAAAACGTTTTCGTAAAAGTTTCGCAGTGTTTCTAACTTATTTATTGTCGTTATTTGATATCGAATAAATATGTTTAGGTGAAATATGAATGAATTATTTATATTGGATATTGAATAATTTATTCGGTAACTTTAAAAGTTTTAAAGTTACGATTTCGGCCGAACCGCGCGCTTCCGCTGCTCCCGCGCTAAAACCCCAACACTGCCGTACATGTCTCATGTAGGGAAATCTCTAAGAAAGGTCGAGTGCTATTGAATTTAAGGCTAAATCTAAAATTCATTTTTCAAGTTCAATTAAGTTTACCACATCAATCATTTTGATGATCAGGCAACAAGATGCATTAAGAACAAGATCCAATAAACAAGCCAAAGTATCACACAAGATATAAGAAAACTCAATTTATAAGCTCAAAATACTGGGCTATGTTCGCTTGATGTGTTTTGTCTTCTCTCAAAAATCTCTTTGGAGGCTTTAAAATTATGTTATGAAAATCTCATGTTGTGTCTAATCTCATTCATCTAGGGTTTTTGACGCACTTATGTATTTATAGGAAGTCTTAGAGTCATTCTGCATGTAAAAAACTATTTCCTTATGTTTTCGAAATTCGTCTGGAGCGTCGTGACGCCACATCCTCTGGACACATTGCGCGAGCTTCATACATAGGGGCGTCGCGACGCCATAAGTGGAGTCGCAACCCCTGATCCTATGCCAGGATTACTTATACGCGCGTCGAGACACGCAATCCAGTGTCGGGACGCGCATTTAGACTCTGAATTTGTCCCAATTTGTTTCATATTTTCCTGTTTTTATCTATTGTTAATTCCATTAACTCTCGCTATTATTTTACCTGCAAAATAATCCCAAAACACATCAAAGCGATCATAAAAACTCGAGATAACTCACAGAACATCAAATTAGAGTTGCGGGAAATATATGCATATTGACCGCTCATCATTTCACATAAGGCACTATCAGTACAACGTGCAACAAGTTATCAATGAATATCCATGTCAAATTAAGAGAAAGTATCAATGTCATACTTATCAAAGAGGGGGTTAACGACTTACAAGAACCTACATGAATTGAATTTTTTTCTTTCACTAAGTTTTTATGTTGACCATTGGGGATTTCTCAATAACGTTTTAATCAGACAGTATTGTACGTCCTTTAATTACATGTGAATGGTATACTTTATAGGATGGATATCCAAAAAAAAAGTGTTACGAAAATATTTATTTTGATGTGACATCCATACAATTTATAAACTCCCAACTTATGATTATTGATCTCTCCATTATCTCTCATTATTTTCCAATTTATGATCCATTCTCCCACTTAGGAATAATGATTGTAAATTTATATAAAAAAAGACTTTACCTATATCATTTGTACACTTAAATTATGAATAATATAATTGAAGAAGTTCGTTTGAGTGAAGAAATTGAATTCTATTTTATTAATCTGTCTTTACAATTCTTTTATTTGCCTAATATTATTTAACAAATCTCACCTTATTTATTCTCAAAAGAAATACTTAAAACATTTATATTGCTACTTTTTAAAGCATATAATTCATTTATTGTTGATTTTGAGTCAATACCCTCTACGCATTAAAGAAAATTTATGAAAGAGTTGTGAGCAATAAGCTTGTTTATAATACAAGTTTTGTTCTGATAAGTCAATTCCTATCTTTAATGAAATAAACAAAAATAAATTATTTTTCTATTGAGATGAGAAATACGAGTCTTCCAAAATAAATTAATTTATTAAGATTTGAGACAAAATAATTATTATTTTTAAATATTAAATTATAATGAAGTCTATCAAAATCTCCCTTAAATGAATTATATGATGACAAAATTCGGACATGTGAACCCCAAATGAATATGATTGATTTATTTTTAAATATTTGAAATTAATTATACGGCATGACTTAGATAGTCGACCTCAAGAATAACATAAGAAAATGTCCATCATTAAATTAAGGAGTGGTTTATAATAAAATAATTAAATAAGCTTTAATTTATTAAATTATTTTTATATGAATAATATGATTCTTAGCGTTGAGGAGTATGGGTGAAATCATAAATTTTATATGTAGAAATGATGTAAAGAATTTTTATTCTTAGTGTCTTGTCATTGTTAAATCATCCTCATCCTCATGGCCTTAAAATTTATTTGCATATTCTTAGTGTCTTGTCATTGTTTAAAAACATAGTAGAATCATTTTAGAATCATATTTAAATCATTTGATTTAAATATGTGACAAATTACTCTACATCTTCCATTTGTCATAAAATTAAATCAAACTAGTTGGCAGTCCGTGCAATGCGCATATTAATTTGAATAAAATATATTTATTAATTTTTTTTGATTATTTTCATCTGTTTATTATTATGAAGACGTTGCAAGTTGATTTACACAATTATCTAACAATCTTGTAACTAATTTGAAAATTTTCTTCATATTTATTTTTCTTATAATTTTAATTTGAGTATTTCAATGCTTAGTATATTTGTTTTTCTAATTTTATTTCTTCCTTTTCCAATGCTTGATGTAATTGGATCAAGATCCTCCTACTTTGAACTCAATATAAATATGAGCTAACAATCCTATTAATTGCCAAAAGAAAAATTAAATAAAGCCCGGTTAAATTATTACTACACAATTTGTCAAGTCTTTATGTTGAAGTATATAACAAATTGAATCATTAAATCAAATCAAATAAGAAGTTCAATGATCTTTACAAAACTTAGAAATCTTGTTCAAAACTCAATAAACCCACAAAATTTTTCAAGTGAATTGCCAAAAAATATAATTGAGCAAAAATGAGTCATTTAGTAAACTTAACAAATCAAATATGTATACTTAAATTATTACATTTGGTAATAATACAATGAAAACTTATAACCAGACCATAAAAAAGCTTGATTGGTGAATCAAGTAATGAATCTTCTTTCTCTCCTCTACTTCACCATCTCACCACACGCCGAACCCTTCTTAATTTGAGATAGCGACAAAGAAACAATAGCATAATCAGTTACAAAATATAAAAGAATGTGACCATTGAAGAAAGAATTAAATTGATTCAATTGGGCATTGCAAGCTAGAACATCTCGTCCCCAAAAGGTGTGACTTGATGGTGTAGGATTCAGGATCTTATATTGAGTTTCTAAATTCGAATCTAGAGAATGCGTTTCTTGTAAAAACCTGAGATAGTCGGAGGTTTTACCTAATCCGCTTAAGCCCGGAAAGGATGGTTTGACGGTGGAGTTTCCAACGATTCAAAAAAAAAAAAAATACAAAAAAAAAAAGTTTATGTCAATGTTGCAAATCTATATATTTTATCATCATGCGTCTCTTCAATGCTGAGACAATAGAGAAAATAATACTACAGGCATAGGCATTGTTTATGATAAATTAACCACATAATTGAAAATAATTTAGGAGGTTTTGCCTACCATATATCAATATAATAATAATAATAATAATTAGAAGGTTTAACCGACTATGAATATTAACAATAAAATAAAAAAAATGAGATACAAATTTAACATGATAAAACCCTCAATATGAGAAAAATATTCACGGACAAATGTAAATAGATTTCATTATAATGGAAAGAATTTTATAACTTCTATCTAAATACAAAGAATGAATAATCTCACTCTCTTAGAATAGGAGAATTGTAATTCTCTCACAAATTCTTATGAAGAAATAATATTTTTCTCTTAAAATACAAATGATTTAGTTGAAAATAGAATGAAGAAAATAATGAAATGAAACTTTTATTTATAAACATGAAATTCATTGTATAATTAGTTAATTTTATTTTTTAATTAATTAATTTTTTCTTAATCTCCTTTCGATGTCTGTCACACTTCTTTGACTTATGTTATTTTGTTTCTTTGTATCGATTGACTTGCCAGCCTATCTCTTATTAGAAAGCCGTCTCTTCCAAGTCAAGTATCGACATCAGCCCATATCTTCCAATGAATTACAAAACATTATTTGAAGAACCAACAATGCAAATATGATGAAGAACCAACAATCTTATTAATCATACGTATAATCTTTGTCTCCATTTCGATTTAATAGAAGAATATGTGATGAATTGAAAATAGAAGAATAAACAATAGCAGTTGAGCTACTGATCATGTTTTTCACTTTCTCCATAATGATGTAGTTCATTCTTTCAGCTACACCATTATGTCGTGGGAGTGTGTGGAATAGTTCTCTCATGTTGAATGTCGTGTCTTCTGCAGTAGGCATCGAACTCCCTGGAACTGTACTCACTTCGATCATTTGTGCGAAGGCACTTCAGCTTCTTCACTGTTTCACGCTCTACCATGGTGTGGAACTGCTTGAACTGATCCATGACCTGATCCTTTGTCTTCAGGGAATACACTTATACTTTTCGAGAAACATCATCAATGAAAGTCAGAAAATACTTGTTACCGCCCAGTGAATAACCCTCTAAGGGACCACAAATATCAGGGTGCACCAGACTGAGCAACTCTGATCTTTTATTTGAAGAGAATTTAAACGAGACTCTGTGTTTCTTACCAAATAAATAATGGTTGCAAGGACTTAATGCATCATCCTTGATAAGCTCATTCTTGGTAAGGGTAGACAAACTTCTCTTACTCATGTGACCGAGTTTCTGGTTCCACAGATTTTAAGAAGCCTATTTTTCAGCTACATTGAGGCTGTCTGCACAAATCTTTACATGAGTCTTGTATAGTGTGCCGCAAAAATGTCATCACGTGACAACCATGACACCTTTTGTCATTCTCCATGTGCCATTTCTGAAGTGACTGTCATAGCCCAATTTATCCAGGGCTATCCCCGAGAGTACATTCAGCCGAACATGTTGGACATCCTTCAAAGTTAATGTACACCCGATATTTATCTGCAATTGAATATCACAAATTCTTACTATCCCAGAGGAACTGATATTTCCCAATCTTAACTGAACAAAGTCTCTTGCTTTGTATGTTATGAAGAAATCTCTGTGAGGAGTGACGTGGTAGGATAGTGCAGTATCTACAACCCACTCAACATCTTGGGCTGCGGTGTGAAGGCATGTCTCTTCCTACATGGAGCATATCGCTACATCTTTTTGGACAACTACTAGTGTCTCTAATTCGTTATTCTTCAAAAATTGCTTTGGTCTTTCTCTCGTTGCAGATTTCAGAAAATCTTCTTTAAGTGGCCTTCTGTGTCACAATTGCAGCACTTATAGGTAGACATCCTTCTATTTGAGGATCTACCTCTGGTTGTGCTTCTGCCTATCCCTATTTCTCTTCCTCGATGTCTTCCTCGAGTCTATGCGATGAAGGCTTCTGTCTGTTCTGCGCCAACGTCTTGTTGGACAATTATGACCCATATCATCACTATTTGTAAAGAACATGGTGTTTTTGTACAAATTAACTATGTGACAAAAGGAAATTGCTATTTTATCATTATGTAATTGGATTACTTGGATATATTAATGATAAAAGTCCATATGATTAAATCAGATTAATAAGATATGAGACAATATTAATCCATGAACAGTTTAATTATTAAATATCTCTAGTCATAGTATTATCGAGACTGGACATCGATAATGCAGAATAGACTAGTATTACACTTGTGCGCGTTATGGAAGCTTAACGACATAATTCTCATATATTTAAGTATTAGATACTTATGCAAGTGTAATAAAAGGTTCTGTTACCTGTTGGACCGGGAACAACTTCGCTTTGGATAGACCCATTCGGAATCCCATTGGTATTATGACTATGTGTCTATGAGAATCCGAATCAGGGTAGGTGTATGTGATCTTTAACCTGAGACTTGCAGCGCTATTACTTGCGATAATCAGTTTACTTTGGTATTGGTCGTCTGGAGCTTTAACAGGTTCTGTGTACGCCTCTGCTGGGTTTACTGAGAATCGTAGTGTATTGGATGTGATATCAAGATGGGAGTATCACTTCAGTCATATGGAGATGATGGTCACACATGATACGATACTAGTACTCTTAAATGCTGCAGCTATCGGGATAGTATGACTAGTCATGATTATCTGATTATAGAGACTAGTTACGCGGGATCCGATATATGCTTCGTACGGGGCAGACACAACGCCAACCCTAGGCCTAGCATATGACATCCGATACTGGATCGTATTACGCATATACTTTGTATTACTACGCCTGATACATATAATATTCCTCGATGGATATTTCTGGAGAATTGGGTAGGCACGGTGCTTTGTTAGAAGCCAACCATGTCTTGTAAATCGGTGAGAACGTGGTACGGGGTACGCACGTGTTCGGATAGTCCAATGACCGTATTTACTGCTAACATATCCAGGAATCTCTTGGGTCATTTCCCAAAGATTCACCAATGATATTTGACTCGAACAAAATTAATATGGGATTAATTATGAGAGAGAAAATTAATCTGGGATTAATTGCGGCAAAAAATTATATGGAATTAAATTCGTCTAGAAGAGAGAACGCGATTGTGATTAATTTGGAATTTATTGATGAAATAAATTTAATAGTTAAATTAGATTTTTGTATTTAATTTATTTATTTGGGCTAAAATAATATATCAGATATATTAACTGCAATTGGATTTCAATATAGAATTAAAATTGGATTTTAATTCGAGCGAACAAATTAATTTGGAATTAATTCGTAAGCGACTTTCGTAATAATTTTGCGAGGCATAATTATTTAATTAAATTAGATTTAATTATTTAGGGACAAAAAATTCATTTAATCGGATTAAACGAACCCGGGCTCAAAGTCTAGTTGTGTGAGACAACTTAAATTTGGAATTTAAAAGTGGTGGGACCCACTTGACTTACATCAATTATTTGACAAGTGATTGGAGTAGTTGGCTAATATAAAATGTTGCATTTACTACACAACACATAGAGTTTTGGAAACTTGAACTATTCATCATCTCTCTATTTCTTCTCCTAAAAACCTTGTGCTTCTCCCTCTTGTTCTTGAATTTTTGCTTCAAAAATTCATCAAGCTAGCACTTCGAGAGTTGATTCAAGGTGATAGAGAAACTCACCCAAGAGTTGGAATAACAAATCTAAAGCTTGGAGCTTCATCCTTCAAAGAAACTTTTGAAATTTCTCAACCGATCATTGTAACTATTTCCGCAACTTATCTTGATAATTCACACACAAATCACCTTTAGAGATCTTGGGCATGTCTTAGAGACACTAACAATAGTATCAGAGCCTCCTAAATGTGATTTGGAATTCTAGGATTTATACACTTTAATTTGGGGATTTTATGCTTGGAGCATGTAAATTCGAAATTGATTGTTTGGTTGTATTTAGATGATGATAACTTAGAGTTGTGCATCATTGGATTGTGAAAAAATTGATTAGATCAAATTTCCCCAAATCCTATGCATGGCCGAAAATCTACCATATGATTAACTCATGGTAATTTTTGAAATTAGACACTTGGATGTGTTTATGGCATGAAATGAATGTTAAATGTTGATTTAATTGGATTGAAATCAAATTGAAGGTTATTTCTTGCTAATGCTATTGCCGTGAGTTGAAGCATGTTGTTGGATGAATTGATTTTGCTTTAATTTGTGTTGGACATGAATTGGAATATTAAGCATGATTAATTAGATTAATTAATATTTTGGAAATATTAGATTAATTAATTAATTGTGTTAATTACACTTTAATTGGATTAATGTGATATTTGGAATAATATATTAATCTAATTTGGTTGTATTTGGGCTAATGG